>JANJXV010001261.1:27500-37500 GCA_024803745.1 Megascapheus bottae | reverse complement strand
CCTAAACCTAACCCTAACACTAACACTTACCCTTACCCTTACAAAAACCATAACCCTAACCCTAACCCTAAACCTTACCCTTATCCTAACCCTAACACTAACCCAAACCCCTAACCCTAACCCTAACCCTTATCCTAACCCTAACACTTACACTAACCCTAACACTAACCCTAACCCTAACCCTAAGGCTAACACTAAGCCTAACCCTAACCCTAACCATAACCTTAACCCGAACACATACCCTTAAACTAACCCTAACCCTAACCCTAACCGTAACCCTAACCCTAACCTTATCCTAACCCTAACTCTAACCTTAACCCCAACCCTAAACCTAATCCTAACTAAAATCTTACCCTAACCCTAACCCTAACCCTAACCCTAAACCTAACCATATCCCTAACCCTTACCCTTGCCCTAACCCTAACCCTAACCCTAACCCTAACCCTTATCCTTACCTAACCCTAAACTTACTCTAACCCAAAACCTAACCCTAACCCTAACCCTAACCCTTAGGCCTACCCTAAGGCTAACCCTAACCCTTCCTCTTACCCTAACCCTAACCCTAACCCTAACCCTAACCCTAACCCTAACCCTAACCATTATCCTTACCTAACCCTAACCCTTACCCTAACCCTAACCCTAATTCTAACCCTTAAACTTACCCTTAATCTTACCCTTAACCTAACACTAAACCTAAACCTTACTCTTACCCTAACACTAAACCTAACCCTAACCCTAACCCTAACCCTAACCCGAACACATACCCTTACCCTTACCCTAACCCTAATCCTAACTGTAATCCTAACCCTAACCCTAACCCTAACCGTAACTCTTACCCTTATCCTAACCCTAACCCTAAACTTAACCCCAACCCTAAACCTACTACGAACCCGAATCTTACCCTTACACTAACCCTAACCCTAACCCTAACCCTAACCCTTACCCTAATCCTAACCCTAAACCTAACCCTAAACCTTACCCTTACCCTCCCCCTAACACTAACCTTAACCCTAACCCTAAACCTAACCCTAACCCTAACACTTATCCTTACCCAAAGCCTAACCTTAACCCAATCCCTAACCCTAACCATAACCCTAAACCTAACACTTACCCTTACCCTGGCCCTAACCCTAACCCTAAACCTAACCCTAACCAAAACCTAACCTTTACCCTTACCCTAATCCTAAATCTAACCCTAACTCTTACCCTTATCCTAACCCTAACCCTAACCCTAACCCTGACCCTAACATTAACCCTAACCCTTACACTTACCGTAACCCTAACCGTAACCCTAACCCTAACCCTAACACTTACCCTAACCCTGACCCGACCCTAACCCTAACCCTAAACCTAACCCTAACCCAACCCTAAACCTAACCCTAACCTTAACCCGTACCCGTACCCTATCCCTAACCCTAAACCTAACCCTAACCCTAACCCTAACCACAACCCTAACCCTTACACTTACCTTACCCTAACCCTAACCCTAAACCTAACTCTAACCCGAACCCTAAACCTTACCCTTACATTAACCCTAACCCTAACCCTAACCCTTACGCTTACCCTAACGCTAACCCTAACCCTAACCCTAACCCTAAGCCAAACACATACCCTTAACCTAACCCTAACCCTTACACTAACCCTAAACCTAACCCTAACCCTAACCCTAACCCTTACCCTAACACTTACCCTAACCCTAACCCTAAACCTAACACTTACCCTAACCCTAACCCCAACCCTAACCCTAACCCTAACCCTAACACCTAACCCTAACCCTTAACCTAACCCTAACCCTAACCCTAACCATAACCCTTACCCTTACCCTAACCATAACTCTAAACCTAACCCTTACACTTATCCTAACCCTAACCCTAATCCTAACCCTAACCCTAACCCTAACCCTGACCTTAAACCTAACCCTAACCTTAACCCTAACCCTAACCCCAACTCTAACCCTATCCCTTACCCTAACACTAACCCGAAAACTAATGCTTACCCTTACACTAACCCTAACCCTAACCCTAACACTACCACCTAAACGTAACCCCTACCCTAACTCTTACCCTAACCCTAACCCTAACCTTAAAACTTACCCTTACCCTAACCCTAACCCATATCCTAACCCTAAGCCTAACCCTTAACCTAACCCTAACACTAACCCAAACCCCTAACCCTAACCCTTACCCTAACCCTAACCCTACCCCTAAAACTAACCCTAAACCTAACCCTTACCTTACCCTAACCCTAATCCTAACCTTAACCATTACCCTTACCCTACCCCTAACCCTAACCCTACCCAGGACCCTAACTTTAACGAGAACACTTACCTTATCCTAACCCTAACCCTAACCCTAACCCTAACCCTAAAACTTACCCTAACCCTAACCCTAACCCTTACCCTAACACATAACCTGAGCCTGTCCCTAACCATAACCATAACCCTAACCCTAACCCTAAACCTAACCCTAATCCTACCCCTAACCCTAAGCATAACCTTAACCCTAACCCTAACCCTAATGCTTAAAGGTACCCTAACCCTAAACCTAACCTTAACCCCAACCATAAACCTAACCCTAACCCTAACACTAAACATAACATTAATCCTAACTCTAACATTAACCCTAACCCTTACCCTTATCCTAACCATAACCCTAAACCTAAACCTCACCGTAACCCTAACCCTAACCCTAACCCTAACCTCTAACCCTAACCCCAAACCTAACCCTAATCCTTACCCTTATCCTAAACCTAACCCTAACACTTACCCTTACCCTAAACCCTACCCTAACCCTAACCATAACTCTAACCCTTACCCTAACCCTAACCATAACCCTAACCCTTACCCTTACCCTAAACCTAAACCTAACCCTAACCCTAACCCTAAACCTAACCCTAACCCGAACCCTAAACCTTACCCTTACCCTAACCCTAACCCTAACCCTTACGCTTACCTAAGGCTAAACCTAACATTAACCCTAACCCTAACCCTCACCCGAACACATCCCCTTAACCTTACCCTAACCCTAACCCTAACCGTAACCATAACCCTAACCTTAACCCAAATCCTTACCCTTATCCTAACCCTAACCCTAAACTTAACCCCAACCGTAAACCTAATCCTAACCAAAATCTTACCCTTACACTAACCCTAAACCTAACCCTAACCCTTACCCTAAACCTAACCCTAAACCTTACCCTTACCCTCACCCTAACACTAACCTTAACCCTAACCTTAAACATAACCATAACCCTAACACTTATCCTTACCCAAAGCCTAACCTTAACCCAATCCCTAATCCTAACCATAATGCTAAACCTAACACTTACCCTTACCCTAACCCTAACCCTAAACCTAAACCTATCCCTAACCCTTACCCTTACCCTAACCCTAACCATAACCCTAACCCTAACCTAACCCTTACCCTTACCATAACCCTAACCCTAACCTTAACCCCAACCCTAAACCTAACCGTAACCCTAATCATAACCCTAATCCTAACCCTAACCCTTACCCTAACCCTAAACCTAATCTTAACCCTAACCCTTACCCTTACCCTCACCCAAAATTTAACCCTAACCCTAACCAAAACCTTAACTCTAACATTTATCCTTGCCCTAACCCTAACCCTAAACCTAACCCTAACCCTAAACCTAACCCTTACCCTTACCCTAACCCTAAACCTAACCCTAACCCTTACCCTTATCCTAACCCTAACCCTAACCCTAACCCTAACCCTAACTTTAATCCTAACCCTTACCCTAACCCTAACCGTAAACCTAACCCTAACCCTAACCCTGACCCAACCTAACCCTAACCCTAAACCTAACCCTAAGCATAACCCTAACCCTAAACCTAACCTTAATCCTTAAACGTACCCTAAACCTAAACCTAACCTTAACCCCAACCCTAAACCTAACCCTAACATTAACCCGTACCCTTAACCTATCCCTAACCCTAAACCTAACCCTAAGCCTAACCCTAACCATTACCCTAACCCTAACCCTAATCCTAACCCTAACCCCTACCCTTACCCTAACCCTAACCCTAACCCTAAACTTAACCCTAACTCTTACCCTAACCCTAACCCTTACCCTTACCCTAACCCTAACCCTAAACCTAACCCTAAACCTAACCCTAAACCTAACCATAATCATAATCCTAACACTAAACCTAACCCTAACCCTAGCCCTTACCCTAACCCTAACCCTAAACCTAACACTAATCCTAACTCTAACCCTAACCCTAACCCTTACACTTATCCTAAACCTAACCCTCACCCTAACCGTAACCCTAACCCTTAACTCTAGCCCAAACCCTAAACCTAACCCTAATCCTTACCCTTATTCTAAACCTAACCCTAACACTATCACTTAACCTTAACCTAAACCCTACCCTAACCCTAACCCTAAACCTTACCCTAACAATACCCATAACCCTAACCCTTACCCTAACCCTAACATTAACCCTAACCATAACCATAACCCTAACCCTAAAACTAACCCTAACCCAAACCCTAAACCTTACCCTTACATTAACCCTAACCATAACCCTAACCCTTATGCCTACCCTAACACTAACCCTAACCCTAACCCTAACCCTAACCCTAACCGTAAAACGAACCCATACCCTTAACCTAACCCTAACCCTAACCCTTACCCTTATCCTAATCCTAACCCTAAACTTAACCCCAACCGTAAACCTAATCCTAACCCAAATCTTACCCTTACACTAACCCTAAACCTAACCCTTACCCTAAGCTTAACCCTAAACCTTACCCTTACCCTCACCCTAACACCACCCTTAACCCTAACCCTAAACCTAGCCCTAATCCTAACCCTTATCCTTACCCAAAGCCTAACCTTAACCCAATCCCTAACCCTAAACATAACCCTAAACCTAACACTTACCCTTACCCTAATCCTAACCCTAAACCTAACCCTAACCTTTACCTTTACCCTAACCCTAACCCTAACCCTAACCCTAACCCTTATCCATACCCTAACCCTAACCCTAACTCTAACCCTAAACCTAACCCTAACCCTAACCCTAACCCTTAGGCCTACCCTAACGCTAACCCTAACCATAACCCTAACCCTAATCCTAAACCTAACCCTAACCTTAACCCTAAAACGTACCCTTACCCTAAACCTAACCCTAATCCTAACACTTACCCTTACCCTTACCCTAACCCTAACCCTAACCCTAAACCTAAACCTTACCCTTATCCTAACCCTAACCCTAACCCTTACCCTAACCCTAACCCTAACTCCAACCCTTAAACTTACCCTTACCCTTAACCTTACCCTTACCCTAACCCTAAACCTAACCCTAACCCTAACCGTAACCCTAACCCTTACCCTTACCCTAACCCTAACCCTAAACTTAACCCCAACCCTACACCTAACCCTAACCCTAACCCTAACCCTTACCCTTATCCAAACCTAAATCTAACTCTAACCCTAACCCTTAACCTAACCCTAACCCTAACCCTAACCTAACCCTAACCCTTACCCTAAGCCTAACCCTAACCCTAACCCTAACCCTAAACTTAACCCTAACCCTAACCCTAAACCTAACCCTAACCCTTACCCTTACCCTAACCCTAACCCTAACCCTAAACCTAACCCTAACCCTAACCCTAAATCTAACCTTTACCCTAAGCCTAACCCTTACCCTTACCCTAACCCTAACCCTAAACCTAAGCCTAACCCCAACCCTAACCCTAACCTTAACCCTTACACTTATCCTAACCCTGACCCTAAACCTAACCCTAACCCTAACCCTAACCCTAACCCTAACCTTAAACCTAACCCTAACCTTAACCCTAACCCTAACCCTAACCCTTACCCTTACCATAACCCTAAACCGAAAACTAACCCTTACACTTACCCTAACCCTAACCCTAAACCTAACCCTTACCCTACCACCTAAACCTAACCCTAACCCTCACCCTTACCCTAACCCTAACCCTAACACTTACCCTTAACCTAAACCTAACCCTCATCCTAACCCTAACCCTAACCCTTAACCTAAACCTAACACTAACCCAAACCCCTAACCCTAACCCTTACCCTAACCCTAACCATAACCCTAACCCTTACCCTTACACTAACCCTAACCCTAAACCTAACCCTTACCCTTACCCTAACCCTAAACCTAACGTTAAATCTTACCCTTACCCTAACCCTAACCCTAACCCTAACATTAACACTAACCATAACCATAACCCTAACCCTAAAACTAACCCTAACCCATACCCTAAACCATACCCTTACATTAACCCTAAACCTAACCCTAACCCTTATGCCTACCCTAACACTAACCATAACCCTAACCCTAACCCTAACCCTAACCGTAACCAGAACCCATACCCTTAACCTAACCCTAACCCTAACCCTTACCCTTATCCTAATCCTAACCCTAAACTTAATCCCAACCCTAAACCTAATCCTAACCCAAACCTTACCCTTACACTAACCCTAAACCTAACCCTTACCCTAAGCCTAACCCTAAACCTTACCCTTACCCTCACCCTAACACCACCCTTAACCCTAACCCTAATCCTAGCCCTAATCCTAACACTTATCCTTACCCAAAGCCTAACCCTAACCCTAACCCTAACCCTAACCCTAACCCTAACCCTTACCCTTACCCTAATCCTAACCCTAAACCTAACCCTAACCCTTACCTTTAACCTAACCCTAACCCTAACCCTAACCCTAACCCTTATCCATACCCTAACCCTAACCCTAACTCTAACCCTAAAACTAACCCTAACCCTAACCCTAACCCTTAGGCCTACCCTAACGCTAACCCTAACCATAACCCTAACCCTAATCCTAAACCTAACCCTAACCTTAACCCTAAAACTTACCCTTACCCTAAAGCTAACCCTAACCCTAACACTTACCCTTACCCTTACCCTAACCCTAACCCTAACCCTAAACCTAAACCTTACCCTTATCCTAACCCTAACACTTACCCTTACCCTAACCCTAACCCTAACTCCAACCCTTAAACTTACCCTTACCCTTACCCTTACCCTTACCCTAACCCTAAACCTAACCCTAACCCTAACCCTAACCGTAACCCTAACCCTTACCCTTACCCTAACCCTAACCCTAAACTTAACCCCAACCCTACACCTAACCCTAACCCTAACCCTTACCCTAACACTTACCCTAACCCTAACGCTAACCCTAACACTTACCCTAACCCTAACCCTAACCCTTACCCTAAGCCTAACCCTAACCCCTAACCCTAACCCTTAACCTAACCCTAACCCTAACCTTAACCCTAACCCTAACCCTAACCCTAACCCTTAACCAACCCTAAATCTAACTCTAAACCTAACCCTTAACCTAACCCTAACCCTAACCCTAACCTAACCCTAACCCTTAGCCTAAGCCTAAGCCTAACCCTAACCCTAACCCTAAACTTAACCCTAAACCTAACCCTAAACCTAACCCTAACCGTTACCCTTACCCTAAACCTAACCCTAACCCTAAACCTAACCCTAACCCTAACCCTAAATCTAACCTTTACCCTAAGCCTAACACTTACCCTTACCCTAACCCTAACCCTAAACCTAAGCCTAACCCCAACCCTAACCCTAACATTAACCCTTACACTTATCCTTACCCTGACCCTAAACCTAACCCTAACCCTAACCCTAACTCTAACCCTAACCTTAAACCTAACCCTAACCTTAACCCTAACCCTAACCCTAACCCTTACCCTTACCCGAACCCTAAACCGAAAACTAACCCTTACCCTTACCCTAACCCTAACCCTAAACCTAACCCTAACCCTACCACCTAAACCTAACCCTAACCCTTACCCTAACCCTAACCCTAACACTTACCCTTACCCTAATCCTAACCCTCATCCTAAACCTAACCCTAACCCTTAACCTAAACCTAACACTAACCCAAACCCCTAACCCTAACCCTTACCCTAACCCTAACCATAACCCTAACCCTTACCCTTACACTAACCCTAACCCTAAACCTAACCCTTACCCTTACCCTAACCCTAAACCTAACGTTAAATCTTACCCTTACCCTAACCCTAACCCTAACCCTAACCCTGACCCTAACTTTAACCCTAACCCTAACACTTACACTAACCCTAACCATAACCCTAACCCTAACCCTAACACTTACCCTAACCCTAACCCTAACCCTAACACATAACCTGAGCCTAACCCTAACCCTAACAATAACCCTAACCCTAGCCCTAAACCTAACCCTAATCCTAACCCTAACCCTAACCCTAAGCATAACCCTAACCCTAACCCTAACCCTAATCCTTAAATGTACCCTAAACCTAACCCTAACCTTAAACCCAACCATAAACCTAACCCTAACCCTAACCCCAACCCTAACCCTAAACCTATCACTATACCTAACTCTAACCCCAACCCTAACCCTTACCCTAATCCTAACCCTACCCTAAACCTAACCCTCACCCTAAACCTAACCCTAACCCTAACCCTAACCTCTAACCCTAACCCTGAACCTAACCCTAATCCTTACCCTTATCCTAAACCTAACCCTAACACTAACACTTACCCTTACCCTAAAACCTACCTTAACCCTAACCCTAACCCTAACCCTTACCCTAAACCTAACCATAACCCTAACACTTACCCTTACACTAACCTAAACCTAACCCTAACGCTAACCCTAACCCCAACCCTATCCCTAAACCTAACCCTAACCTGAACCCTAAACCTTACCCTTACCTTAACGCTAACCCTAACCCTAACCCTCACGCTTACCCTAACTCTAAACCCAACCCTAACCCTAACCCTAACCATAACCCGAACACATACCCTTATCCTTACCCTAACCGTAACCCTAACCGTAACCCTAACCCTAAGCCTAACCCTTACCCTTACCCTAACCCTAACCCGAAAACTAACCATGCCCTAAACCTAACCCTAACCCTAAACCTAACCCTTACCCTAACCCTAACACCTAAACCTAACCCTAACCCTAACCCTAATCCTAACACTTACCCTATCCCTAAACCTAACCCTAACCATAACACTAACAATTACCCTAACCCTAACCCTAACCCTAACCCTTAACCTAACCCTAACACTAACCCTAACCCCTAACCCTAACCCTTACCCTAACCCTAACCCTAACCCTAACCCTAACCCTAAACCTAACCCTTACTCTTACCTTAACCCTAAACCTAACCCTAACCCTTACCCTTACCCAAACCCTAACCCTAACCCTAACCCTGACCTTAACTTTAACCCTAACCCTTACCCTTACCCTAACCCTAACCGTAAACCTAACCCTAACTTTTACCCTAACCCTTACCCTAACCCTAAACCTAACCCTACCCTAACCCTAAGCCTAAACCTAAGCATAACCCTAACCCTAACCCTAACCCTAATCCTTAAACGTACCCTAACCCTAAACCTAATCTAAACCCCAACCCTAACTCTAACCCTAACCCTAACCATTCCCCTTACCCTATCCCTAAACCTAACCCTAAACATAACACTAACCATTACCCTAATCCTAACCCTAATCCTAACCCTAACCCTTGCCCTTACCCTAACCCTATCCCTAACCCTATACCTAACCCTAAGTCTTACCCTAACCCTAACCCTTACCCTTACCCTAACCCTAACCCTAACCCTTAAACTAACCCTAACCCTAACCCTAACCCTAACCCTTACCCTAACCCTTAGCCTAACCCCTAACCCTAACCCTAAACCTAACTCTAACCCTAAACCTACCCCTAACCCTAACCCTTACCCTAAACCTAACCCTAACCCTAACCCCTAACCCTAACCCTTACCCTAACCCTAACTCTAACCCTATCCCTAACCCTTACCCTAACCCAAACCCTAACTCTAACCCTAACCAAACCTAACTCTAACCCTTACCCTAACCCTAACCCTAACCCTTACTCTAACCCTAACCCTAAACTCCATCTTAACCCTAACCCTAACCCTAACCCATACACTTACCCTAA
>JANJXV010001261.1:17500-22500 GCA_024803745.1 Megascapheus bottae | reverse complement strand
ACCCAAACCCTAACCCTAAACTTAACACTAACCCTAACCCTAACCCTAACACTTACCCTAACCATAACCCTAACCCTAAAGCTAACCCCAACCCTAACCCTAAACCTAACCACAACCCTAAGCCTAACCCTTGCCCTTACCCTAACCCTAACCCTAAACCTAACACTAACCCCAACCATAACCCTAACCCTATCCCTTACCCTTATCCTAAACCTAACCCTAAAACTAAGCCTAATCCTAACCCTAACCATAACCTTAACCCTAACCCTAACCTTAACCATAACCCTATCCCTAACCCTAACACTTACCCTTACCCTAATCCTAAACCGAAAACTAACCCTTACCCTTACCCTAACCCTAACCCTATCCCTACCACCTAAACCTAACCCTAACCCTAACCCTTACCCTAACCCTAACCCTAACCCTAAAACTTACCTTACCCTAACCCAACCCTTATCCTAACCCTAACCCTTAACCTAACCCTAACCCAAACCCTAAACCTAACCTTAAACCTAAGCCTAACCCTTGCCCTTACCCTAACCCTAACCCTGAACCTAACCCTAACCCCAACCCTAACCCTAACCGTAACCCTTACCCTTAACCTAACCCTAACCCTAACCCTAACCCTAACCCTGACCTTATTCTAACCCTAACCGTAACCCTAAACCTAACCTTAACACTTACCCTAACCCTAACCCTAACCCTAACCCTAACACTAACCCTAACACATAACCTGAGCCTAACCCTAACCATTACCAAAACCCTAACCCTAACCCTAAACCTAACCCTAATCCTAACCCTAACCCTAACCCTAAGCATAACCCTAACCCTAACCCTAACCCTAAACCTAACACTAATCCTAAATCTAACGCTAACCCTAACCCTTACCCTTATCCTAACCCTAACCCTAAACCTAACCCTCACCGAACCCTAACCCTAACCCCAACCCTAACCTCTAACCCTAACCCTAAACCTAACCCTAATCCTTATCCTTATCCTAAACCTAACCCTAACACTAAAACTTACCCTTACCCTAACCCTAACAATAACCCTAACCCTTACCCTTACCCTAACCCTAAACCTAAACCTAACCGTAACCCTAATCCTAAACCGAACCCTAACCCGAACCCAAAACCTTACCCTTACCTTAACCTTAACCCTAACTCTAACCCTTACGCTTACCCTAACGCTAACCCTAACCCTAACACTAACCCTAACCCGAACACATACCCTTAACCTTACCCTAACCCTAAACCTAACCCTAATCCTTAAACGTACCCTAACCCTAAACCTAACCTTAACCCCAACCCTAAACCTAACCCTAACCTTAACCGTACCCTTACCCTATCCCTAACCCTAACCCTAACCCAAACCCGGACCCTAACCATTACCCTAACACTAACCATAATCCTAACCCTAACCCTTGCCCTTACCCTAACCCAAACCCTAACCCTAAACTTAACCCTAACTCTTACCCTAACCCTAACCCTTACACTTAGTCTCACTCTAACCCTAACCCTTAAACTAAACCAAAACCTAACCCTTACCCTAACCCTAACCCTAAGCCTAACCCCTAACCCTAACCAGAAACCTAACTCTAACCCTAACCCTAACCCTAACCCTAACCCTAAACCTTACCCTAACTCTAACCCTAACCCTTACCCTAACCCTAAACCTAAACATAACCCTAAACTTAACCCTAACCCTAACCCTAATCCTAACCCTAATCCTAACAATAACCCTAAACCTAACACTTGCCCTTACCCTAACCCTAACCCTAAACCTAACACTAATCCTAACTCTTACCCTAAACCATAACCTAACCCTAACCCTAACCCTAACCCTAACCCTAACCTCTAACCCTAACCCTAAACCTAACCCTAATCCTTACCCTTATCCTAAACCTCACCCTAACACTAACACTTAACCTTACCCTAAACCCTACCGTAACCCTAATCCTAACCCTTACCCTTACCCTAACCCTAACCATAACTCTAACCCTTACCCTTACCTTAACCCTAAACCTAACCCTAACCCTAACCCTAACCCTAACTCTAAACCTAACCCTAACCCGAACCCTAAACCTTACCCTTACCTTAAACATAACCCTAACCCTAACCCTTACGCTTACCCTAATGCTAAACCTAACCCTAACCCTAACCCTAACCCGAACACATACCCTTACCCTTACCCTAACCCTACCCCTAACCATAACCCTAACCCTAACCCTTACCCTTATCCTAACTCTACCACTAACCTTCACCCTAACCCTAAACCTAACCCTATCCCTAACACTTATCCTTACCCAAAGCCTAACCTTAACCCAAACCCTAACCCTAACCATAACCCTAAACCTAACACTTACCCTTACCCTAACCCTAACCCTAAACCTAACCCTTAGACTTTCCCTAACCCTAACCCTAAGTCTAACCCTAAACCTAACCATAACCCTAACCATAACCCTTAGGCCTACCCTAACGCTAACCCTAACGCTAACCCTAACCCTAATACTAAACCTAACCCTAACCCTAACCTTAACCCTAAACCTTACCCTTACCCTAAACCTAACCCTAACCCTAACACTTACCCTTACCCTTACCGTAACCATAACCCTAACCCTATCCCTAAACCTTACACTTATGCTAACCCTAACACTAACCCTTACCCTAACCCTAATCCTAACTCTAACAGTTAAACTTACCCTTACCCTTACCCTTACCCTAATCCTAACCCTAACCCAAAACCTAACCATAACCCTAACCCTAACCCTAACCATAACCCTAACCCTTACCGTTAACCTAACCCTAATCCTAAACTTAACCCCAACCCTAAACCTAACCCTAACCCTAACCCTTACCCTAACACTTACCCTAACCGTAACCCTAACTCTAACACTTACCCTAACCCTAACCCTATCCCTAACCCTAAACCTAACCCTAACCCTTACCCTAACCCTAACCCAAACCCTAACCCCTAACCCTAAACCTTAACCTAACCCTAACCCTAACCCTAACCCTTCCCCTTAACCAACCCTAAATCTAACTGTAACCCTAACCCTTACCCTAACCCTAACCCCTAACCGAACCCTTAACCTAACCCTAACCCTAACCCTAACCCTAACCTAACCCTAACCCTTACCCTAAGCCTAACCCTAACCCTAACCCTAAACCTTAACCTTACCCTCACCCTAACACTAACCTTAACCCTAACCCTAAACCTAACCCTAACCATAACACTTATCCTTACCCAAAACCTAACCTTAACCCAATCCCTAACCCTAACCATAACCCTAAACCTAACACTTACCATTACCCTAACCCTAACCCTTACCCTTACCCTAACCCTTACCCTAACCCTAACCCTAACCCTAACCCTTATCCTTACCCTAACTCTAACCCTAAACCTAACCATAACCCTAACCCTAACCCTTAGGCCTACCCTAACGCTAACCTTAATCCTAACCCTAACCCTAATCCTAAACCTAACCCTAACCCTAACCTTAACCCTAAACCTTACCCTTACCCTAAACCTAACCCTAACCCTAACACTTACCCTTACCCTAACCACAACCCTAACACTAACCCTAAACCTTACCCTTATCCTAACCCTAACACTAACCCTTACCCTAACCCTAACTCTAACCCTTAAACTTACCCTTACCCTAACCCTAAACCTAACCCTAACCCTAACCGTAAACCTAACCCTCACCCTTGCCCTAACCCTAATTCTAAACTTAACCCCAACCCTACACCTAACCCTAACCCTTACGCTAACACTTACCTAACCCTAAACCGAACCCTAACCATTACCCTAATCCTAACCCTAAACCTAATCCTAACCCTATCCCTAACCCCTAACCCTAACCCTTAATCTAACCCTAACCCTAACCATAACCCTTACCCTTGACCAACCCTAAATCTAACTCTAACCCTAACCCTTACCCTAACCCTAACCCTAACCCTAACCCCTAACCCTAACCCTTAACCTAAACCTAACCCTAACCATAATCTTAACCCTTACCCTTAACCAACCCTAAATATAATTCTAAACCTAACCCTTAACCTAACCCTAACCCTAACCCTAACCTAACCCTAACCCTTACCCTAACCCAAACCCTAACCCTAAACTTAACCCTAACCCTAACCCTAACCCTAACCCTTACCCTTACCCTAACCCTAACCCTAACCCTAAACCTAACCCTAACCCTAACCCTAAACCTAACCTTAACCCTAAGCCTAACCCTTGCCCTTACCCTAACCCTATCCCTAAACCTAACCCTAACCAAAACCCTAACCCTAACCCTAACCCTTACCCTAACCCTAACCCTAACCCTAACACTTACCTTACCCTAACCCAACCCTTATCCTAACACTAACCCTTAACCTAAACCTAACCCTAACCGTAAACCTAACCTTAACCCTAAGCCTAACCCTTGCCCTTACCCTAACCCTAACCCTAAACCTAACCCTAACCCTTACCCTTATCCTAACCCTAACCCTAACCCTAACCCTAACCCTGACCCTAATTTTAACCCTAACCCTTACCTTATCCTAACCCTAACCGTAACCCTAACCCTAACCTTAACACTTACCCTAACCCTAACCCTAATCCTAACCCTAACACATAACCTGAGCCTAACCCTAACCATAACCATAACCCTAACCCTAACCCTAAACCTAAACCTAATCCTAACCCTAACCCTAACCCTAAGCATAACCCTAACCCTAACCCTAACCCTAACCGTAAACCTAACCTTAACCCTAAGCCTAACCCTTGCCCTTACCCTAACCCTAACCCTAAACCTAACCCTAACCCTTACCCTTATCCTAACCCTAACCCTAACCCTAACCCTGACCCTAATTTTAACCCTAACCCTTACCTTATCCTAACCCTAACCGTAACCCTAACCCTAACCTTAACACTTAACCTAACCCTAACCCTAACCCTAACACAAAACCTGAGCCTAACCCTAACCATAACCATAACCCTAACCCTAACCC
>JANJXV010001261.1:10000-12500 GCA_024803745.1 Megascapheus bottae | reverse complement strand
CTTGCCCTTACCCTAACCCTAACCCTAAACCTAACCCTAACCCCAACCCTAACCCTAACCCTAACCCTTACCCTTATCCTAACCCTAACCCTAAACGTGACCCTAACCCTAACCCTAACCATAACTTTAACCCTAACCCTAACATTAACCATAACCCTATCCCTAACGCTAACCTTTACGCTTACCCTAACCCTAACCCGAAAACTAACCCTTACCCTTACCCTAACCCTAACCCTAACCCTAACCCTACCACCTAAACCTAACCCTAACTCTAACCCTTACCCTAACCCTAACCCTAACCCTAACACTTACCTTACCCTAACCCAACCCTTATCCTAACACTAACCCTTAACTAACCCTAACCCTAACCGTAAACCTAACCTTAACCCTAAGCCTAACCCTTGCCCTTACCCTAACCCTAACCCTAAACCTAACCCTAACCCTTACCCTTATCCTAACCCTAACCCTAACCCTAACCCTAACCCTGACCCTAATTTTAACCCTAACCCTTACCTTATCCTAACCCTAACCATAACCCTAACCCTAACCCTAAACCTAACCCTAATCCTAACCCTAACCATAAGCATAATCCTAACCCTAACCCTAACCCTAACCCTAAACCTAACACTAATCCTAACTCTAACCCTAAACCTAACCCTTAACCTTATCCTAACCCTAACCCTAAACCTAACCCTCACCGAACCCTAACCCTAACCCCAACCCTAACCTATAACCCTAACCCTAAACCTAACCCTAATCCATACCCTTATCCTAAACCTAACCCTAACACTAAAACTTACCCTTACCCTAAACCCTACAATAACCCTAACCCTAACCCTTACCCTAACCCTAACCATAACCCTAACCCTTACCCTTACCTTAACCCTAAACCTAACCCTAACCCTAACCCTAACCCTAAACCTAACCCTAACCCGAACCCTAAACCTTACCCTTAACTTAACCCTAACCCTAACCCTAACCCTTACGCTTACCCTAACGCTAACCCTAACCCTAACCCTAACCCGAACCCGAACACATACCCTTACCCTTACCCTAACCCTAACCCTAACCGTAACCGTAACCCTAACCCTAACACTAACCCTTAACCTTATCCTAAACCTAACCCTAAACTAAACCCCAACCCTAACCCTAACCCTTACCCAAACCCTAACCCTAACCCTAACCCTAACCATGAACCTAACTCTAACCCTAATCCTAACCCTAACCCTAAACCTAAACCTTTCCCTAACTCTAACCCTAACCCTTACCCTAACCCTAACCCTAAACCTAACCCTAACCCTAACCCTAACCCTTACCCTAACCCTAACCCTAACCCTAACCTAACCCTAACCCTTACCCTAACCCAAACCCTAACCCTAAACTTAACCCTAACACTAACCCTAACCCTAAACCTTACCCTTACCCTAACCCTAACCCTAAACCTAACCCTAACCCTAACCCTAAACCTAACCTTAACCCTAAGCCTAACCCTTGCCCTTACCCTAACCCTAACCCTAAACCTAACCCTAACGCCAACCCTAACCCTAACCCTAACCCTTACCCTTATCCTAACCCTAACCCTAAACGTGACCCTAACCCTAACCCTAACCATAACTTTAACCCTAACCCTAACCTTAACCATAACCCTATCCCTAACGCTAACCTTTACGCTTACCCTAACCCTAACTCGAAAACTAACCCTTACCCTTACCCTATCCCTAACCCTAACCCTAAACCTACCACCTAAACCTAACCCTAACTCTAACGCATACCCTAACCCTAACCCTAACCCTAACACTTACCTTACCCTAACCCAACCCTTATCCTAACACTAACCCTTAACCTAACCCTAACCCTAACCGTAAACCTAACCTTAACCCTAAGCCTAACCCTTCCCCTTACCCTAACCCTAACCCTAAACCTAACCCAAACCCTTACCCTTATCCTAACCCTAACCCTAACCCTAACCCTAACCCTGACCCTAATTTTAACCCTAACCCTTACCTTATCCTAACCCTAACCGTAACCCTAACCCTAACCTTAACACTTACCCTAACCCTAACCCTAACCCTAAACCTAACCCTAACACATAACCTGAGCCTAACCCTAACCATAACCATAACCCTAACCCTAACCCTAAACCTAACCCTAATCCTAACCCTAACCCTAACCCTAAGCATAATCCTAACCCTAACCCTAAACCTAAACCTAACACTAATCCTAACTCTAACCCTAACCCTAACCCTTAACCTTATCCTAACCCTAACCCTAAACCTAACCCTCACCGAACCCTAACCCTAACCCCAACCCTAACCTATAACCCTAACCCTAAACCTAACCCTAATCCATACCCTTATCCTAAACCTAACCCTAACACTAAAACTTACCCTTACCCTAAACCCTACAATAACCCTAACCCTAACCCTTACCCTAACCCTAACCATAACCCTAACCCTTACCCTTACCCTAACCCTAAACCTAATCCTAACCCTAACCCTAA
>JANJXV010001261.1:0-5000 GCA_024803745.1 Megascapheus bottae | reverse complement strand
CTAACCCTAACCATAACCCTAACCCTTACCCTTACCCTAACCCTAAACCTAACCCTAACCCTAACCCTAACCCTAAACCTAACCCTAACCCGAACCCTAAACCTTACCCTTAACTTAACCCTAACCCTAACCCTAACCTTTACGCTTACCCTAACGCTAACCCTAACCCTAACCCTAACCCTAACCCGAACACATACCCTTACCCTTACCCTAACCCTAACCCTAACCGTAACCGTAACCCTAACCCTAACCCTAACACTAACCCTTACCCTTATCCTAAACCTAACCCTAAACTTAACCCCAACCCTAACCCTAACCCTTACCCAAACCCTAACCCTAACCCTAACCCTAACCCTAACCATAAACCTAACTCTAACCCTAACCCTAACCCTAACCCTAAACCTAAACCTTACCCTAACTCTAACCCTAACCCTTACCCTAACCCTAACCCTAAACCTAACCCTAACCTTAACCCTAACCCTAACCCTAATCCTAACCCTAAACCTAACACTAATCCTAACTCTAACCCTAACCCTAACCCTTACCCTTATCCTAACCCTAACCTAACCCTCACCCTAACCCTAATCCTAACCCTAACCCTAACCCTAACATTAACCTCTAACCCTAACCCTAAACCTAACCCTAATCCTTACCCTTATCCTAAACCTCACCCTAACACTAACACTTACCCTTACCCTAAACCCTACTCTAACAATAACCCTTACCCTAACCCTTACCCTAACATTAACCATAACCCTAACCCGTACCCTTATCCTAACTCTAACCATAAACTTAACCCCAACCCTAAACCTAATCCTAACCCAAATCTTACCCTTACACTAACCCTAAACCTAACCCTAACCCTTACCCTAAACCTAACCCTAAACCTTACCCTTACCCTCACCCTAACACTAACCTTAACCCTAACCCTAAACCTAACCCTAACCCTAACACTTATCCTTACCCAAAGCCTAACCTTAACCCAATCCCTAACCCTAACCATAACCCTAAACCTAACACTTACACTTACCCTAACCCTAACCCTAAACCTAACCCTAATCCTTATCCTTACTCTAACCCTAATCAAAACCCTTATCCTTACCCTAACCCTAACCCTAAGTCTAACCCTAAACCTATCCATAACCCTAACGCTAACCCTTAGGCCTACCTTAACGCTAACCCTGACCCTAACCCTAACCCTAATCCTAAACCTAACCCTAATCCTAACCTTAACCCTAAACCTTACCCTTACCCTAAACCTAACCCTAACTCTAACACTTACTCTTACCCTTACCCTAACCATAACCCTAACCCTAACCCTAAACCTTACCCTTATCCTAACCCTAACACTAACCCTTACCGTAACCCTAACCCTAACTCTAACCCTTAAACTTACCCTTACCCTTACACTTACCCTAACCCTAAACCTAACCCTAACCCTAACCGTAACCCTAACCCTTACCCTTACCCTAACCCTAACCCTAAACTTAACCCCAACCCTACACCTAACCCTAACCCTACCCCTTACCCCAACACTTACCCTAACCCTAACCCTAACCCTAACACTTACCCTAACCCTAACCCCAAACCTAAACCTTACCCTAACCCTAACCCTAAACCTAACCCTAACCCGAACCCTAAACCTTACCCTTAACTTAACCCTAACCCTAACCCTAACCTTTACGCTTACCCTAACGCTAACCCTAACCCTAACCCTAACCCTAACCCGAACACATACCCTTACCCTTACCCTAACCCTAACCCTAACCGTAACCGTAACCCTAACCCTAACCCTAACACTAACCCTTACCCTTATCCTAAACCTAACCCTAAACTTAACCCCAACCCTAACCCTAACCCTTACCCAAACCCTAACCCTAACCCTAACCCTAACCATAAACCTAACTCTAACCCTAACCCTAACCCTAACCCTAAACCTAAACCTTACCCTAACTCTAACCCTAACCCTTACCCTAACCCTAACCCTAAACCTAACCCTAACCTTAACCCTAACCCTAACCCTAATCCTAACCCTAAACCTAACACTAATCCTAACTCTAACCCTAACCCTAACCCTTACCCTTATCCTAACCCTAACCTAACCCTCACCCTAACCCTAATCCTAACCCTAACCCTAACCCTAACATTAACCTCTAACCCTAACCCTAAACCTAACCCTAATCCTTACCCTTATCCTAAACCTCACCCTAACACTAACACTTACCCTTACCCTAAACCCTACTCTAACAATAACCCTTACCCTAACCCTTACCCTAACATTAACCATAACCCTAACCCGTACCCTTATCCTAACTCTAACCATAAACTTAACCCCAACCCTAAACCTAATCCTAACCCAAATCTTACCCTTACACTAACCCTAAACCTAACCCTAACCCTTACCCTAAACCTAACCCTAAACCTTACCCTTACCCTCACCCTAACACTAACCTTAACCCTAACCCTAAACCTAACCCTAACCCTAACACTTATCCTTACCCAAAGCCTAACCTTAACCCAATCCCTAACCCTAACCATAACCCTAAACCTAACACTTACACTTACCCTAACCCTAACCCTAAACCTAACCCTAATCCTTATCCTTACTCTAACCCTAATCAAAACCCTTATCCTTACCCTAACCCTAACCCTAAGTCTAACCCTAAACCTATCCATAACCCTAACGCTAACCCTTAGGCCTACCTTAACGCTAACCCTGACCCTAACCCTAACCCTAATCCTAAACCTAACCCTAATCCTAACCTTAACCCTAAACCTTACCCTTACCCTAAACCTAACCCTAACTCTAACACTTACTCTTACCCTTACCCTAACCATAACCCTAACCCTAACCCTAAACCTTACCCTTATCCTAACCCTAACACTAACCCTTACCGTAACCCTAACCCTAACTCTAACCCTTAAACTTACCCTTACCCTTACACTTACCCTAACCCTAAACCTAACCCTAACCCTAACCGTAACCCTAACCCTTACCCTTACCCTAACCCTAACCCTAAACTTAACCCCAACCCTACACCTAACCCTAACCCTACCCCTTACCCCAACACTTACCCTAACCCTAACCCTAACCCTAACACTTACCCTAACCCTAACCCCAAACCTAAACCTTACCCTAACCCTAACCCTAACCCTAACCCTTACCCTAACCCTAACCCTAACCCTAACCCCTAACCCTATCACTTAACCTAACCCTAACCCTAACCCTAACCCTAACCCTTACCCTTAACCAAACCTAAATCTAACTGTAACCCTAACCCTTTCCCTAACCCTAACCGTAACCCCTAACCCTAACCCTTAACCTAACCCTGACCCTAACTCTAACCCTTACCTTTAACCAAACCTAAATCTAACTCTAACCCTAACCCTGAATCTAACCCTAACCCTAACCGTAACCCTACCCTAACCCTAACCCTTACCCTAACACTTACCCTAACCCTAACCCTAACCCTAACCCTAAACTTAACCATAACCCTAACCATAACCCTTACCCTTACCCTAACCCTAACCCTAACCCTAAACCTAACCCTAACCCTAACCCTAAACCTAACCTTAACCCTAAGCCTAAACCTTGCCCTTACCCTAACCCTAACCCTAAACCTAACCCTAACCCCAACCCTAACCCTAACCCTAACCCTAACCTTTACTCTTATCCTAACCCTAACCCTAAACCTAACCCTAACCCTAACTTTAAACCTAACCCTAACCCCAAACCTAACCCTTACCCTAAACCTAACCCTAACCCTAACCCTTACCCTAACCCTAACACTAACCCTAACACCCTTACCATAACCCTAAACCTTATCCTAACCCTAACCCTAACCCTTAACCTAACCCTAACACTAACCCTAACACTAACACATAACCTGAGCCTACCCCTAACCCTAACCATAACCATACCCCTAACCCTAAACCTAACCTTAACACTTACCCTAACCCTAACCCTAACCCTAACACCCTTACCATAACCCTAACCCTTATCCTAACCGTAACCCTAACCCTTAACCTAACCCTAACACTAACCCTAACACTAACACATAACCTGAGCCTACCCCTAACCCTAACCATAACCGTACCCCTAACCATAAACCTAACCTTAACACTTACCCTAACCTTAACCCTAACCCTAACACTTACCCTTACCCTAACCCTAACCATATCCTAACCCTGACCCTAACCCTTACCCTAAACCTAACCCTAACCCTAACCCTAACACATAACCTGAGCCTAACCCTAACCCTAATCATAACCCTTACCCTAACACTAACCATAACCCTAACCCTAACCCTTACCATTACCTTAACCCTAACCCTAATCCTAATCCTTCCACTTACCTTAACGCTAAACCTAAACCTAACCCTAACCCTAACCCGAACACATACCCTTACACTTACCCTAACCCTAACCCTAATTATAACCCTAACCCTAACCATAACTCTAACCCTAACCCTTACCCTTATCCTAAACCTAACCCTAAACTTTACCCAAACCCTAAACCTACTCCGAACCCGAATCTTACCCTTACACTAACCCTAACCCTTACCCTAACCCTTACCCTAACCCTAACCCTAAACCTAAACCTAACCCTAAACATTACCCTTACCCTCAACCTAACAATAATCTTAACCCTAACCCTAAACCTAACCCTAACACTAACACTTATCCTTACCCAAAGCCTAACCTTAACCCAATCCCTAACCCTAAGCATAACCCTAAACCTAACACTTACCCTTACCCTAACCCTAAACCTAAACCTAAACCTAAACCTAACCCTTACCCTTACCCTAACCCTAACCATAACCATAACTCTAACCTAACCCTTACCCTTACCCTATCCCTAACCCTAAACCTAACCCTAACCCTAATCCTAACCCTAATCCTAACCCTAACCCTTATCATAACCCTAACCCTAATCTTAACCCTAAACCTTACCCTTACCCTCACCCTAATCTTAACCCTAACCCTAACCCTAACCTTAA
>JANJXV010001260.1:157500-160247 GCA_024803745.1 Megascapheus bottae | reverse complement strand
CTAGCCTTAACACTTACCCTAACCCTAACCCCTAACCCTAACCCTAACCCTAACCCTAATCTAACCCTTACACTTACCCTAACCCTATCCCTACCCGTAACCCTTACCCTAACTCTAACCCTAACCCTGACCCTTACTCTAAACCTAACCGTAACCTTAACCCCAAAGCTAAACCTAACCCTAAACCTAACCCTAACCCTAACCCTAACCCTAACCTAACCCTTGCCCTAACCCTAACGCTAACCCTAACCCTAACCCTAACCCTAAACTTTACCCTATCACTAACCCTAACCCTAACCCTTACTCTTACCCTAACCCTAAAGCTAACCCTAAACCTTACCCTAACCCTAACTCTAACCCTAACCCCTAACCCTAAACATAACCCTAACCCTTACCCTTACCCTAACCCTAACCCTAACCCTAACCCAAACCCTATCCCTTACCCTTATCCTAACTTCAAAACAAACCCTAACCCTAAACCTAACCCTAACCCTAACCGTAACCCTTACTCTTACCCTAACCCTAACGCTAACCCTAAACCTTACCCTAACCCTAACCCTAACCCTAACCCCAATCCTAACTCAAACCTAACCCTTACCCTAACCCTAACCCTTACCCTAACCCTAACCCCTAAAACTAACACTAACTCTAACCCTAATCTAACCCTTACACTTTCCCTAACTCTATTCCAACCCTAACCCTTACCCTAACCCTAACCCTAACCCTCACCCTAAACCTTACCCTTACCTTTACCCTAAAGCTAAACCTAACCCTAACCCTAACCATTACCTTAACCCTGACCCTAACCCTAACACAAACGCCTAACCCTAACCCTAAACCTAAACTTACCCTTAACCTAACCCTAACCCTACCCTAACCCCTAATCCTAATGGTAACCGTAATCCTTACCCTTACCCTAACCCTAACCCTAACCTTAACGCTAACCCTAACACTAACCGTAACCCTAACCCTAACCCTAAACCTAACCCTAACCCTAACCCTAACCCTTAAGCTTACACTAACAATAACCCTAACTCTAACCCTAACCCTTACCATTTCCCTAACCCTAAACCTAACCCTAACCCAAACCTAACCCTAACCCTAACCCTAACCCTAACCCCAATCCTAACTCAAACCTAAACCTTACCCTAACCCTAACCCTTACCCTAAACCTAACCCCTAACCCTAACACTAACCCTAAACCTAATCTAACCCTTACCCTTTCCCTAACTCTATTCCAACCCTAACCCTTACCCTAACGCTAACCCTAACCCTCACACTAAACCTTACCCTTACCTTTACCCTAAACCTCAACCTAAACCTAACCCTAACCATTACCTTAACCCTGACCCTAACCATAACCCAAACGCCTAACCCTAACCCTAAACCTAAACTTACCCTTAACATAACCCTAACCCTACACTAACCCCTAATCCTAGTCCTAACCCTAATCCTTACCCTTACCCTAACCCCTAACCCTAAACCTAACCTTAACCCTAACCCTAACACTAACCCTAACCCTAAAGCAAACCCTAAACCTAACCCTAACCCTTACCCTTACCCTAACACTAACCCTAACTCTAACCCTAACCCTTACCCTTTCCCTAACCCTAACCCTAACCCTAACTCAAACCTAACCCTAACCCTAACCATAACCATAACTGTTACCCTTACCCTAAACCTAACCCTAACCCTAACATTAAACCTTACCCTTACCCTAAACCTAACCCTAACCCTAACCCTAACGCTAACCCTAAAACTTACCCTAACCCTAACCCTAACCATTACCCTAAACCTAACCCTAATCCTAAGCCCTAACCCTAAACCTTACCCTAACCCTAACCCTAACCCTAACGCCTAACATTAACCCTAACCCTAACCCTAATCTAACCCTAACCCTAACCCTAACCCTTACTCTTAAACTAATCCTAACACTAAACCTAACCCTAACCCTAACCCTAACCTTCACCCTAACCCCTAACCCTAACCCTAATCCTAACTCTATCCCTTACTCTTACACTAAACCTAACCCTAAACTTAATGCTAGCCCTAACCCTAACCCTAACCCTTACCCTAACCCTAACCGTAACCTTAATTCTAACACTAAACCTAACCCTTACCCTAACCCTTACCCTTTCCCTAAGCCTAACCCTATCCTAACCCTTACCTTACCCTAACCCTAACCCTAACCCTAAACCTAAACCTAAGCATAACTCTAACTCTAACCCTAACCCTAACCCTATACCTCACCCTTACCCATACCCTAACCCTAAACCTAACCCTAACCCTAACACTTACCCTTACCCTAACCTGACCGAAACCCGAATCCTTACCGTAACCCTAACCCTATCCCTAACAATAACCCTAACACTTTCCCTTACCCTAATCCTAACCCTAACCCTAAACCTAACCCTGACATTAACCTTAACCCTAACCCTTACCCTTACGCTAACCCTAAACCTAACACTAACCCTAAACCTAACCCCTAACCCTAACCCTAACCCTAACCCCAATCCTAACCCAAACCTAAACCTTACAATAGCCTTAACACTTACCCTAACCCTAACCCCTAACCCTAACCCTAACCCTAACCCTAATCTAACCCTTACACTTACCCTAACCCTATCCCTAACCGTAACCCTTACCCTAACCCTAACCCTAACCCTGACCCTTACTCTAACCCTAACCGTAACCTTAACCCCAAAGCTAAACCTACCTCTAACCCTTACCCTTACCCTAACCCTATC
>JANJXV010001260.1:147500-152500 GCA_024803745.1 Megascapheus bottae | reverse complement strand
GAACCCTAAACCTAACCCTAATCTAACTCTAACCCTAACCCTTACCCTAAACCTTACCCTTACCCTAACCCTAAGCCTAACCCTAACCCTTACTATAACCCTAGCCCTAACTGTAACCCTAACCCTAACCCTAACCCCTAAACCTAACCCTAACCCTAATCCCAATCCTAACCCAAACCTAAACCTTACACTAGCCTTAACACTTACCCTAACCCTAACCCCTAACCCTAACCCTAACCCTAACCCTAATCTAACCCTTACACTTACCCTAACCCTATCCCTACCCGTAACCCTTACCCTAACTCTAACCCTAACCCTGACCCTTACTCTAAACCTAACCGTAACCTTAACCCCAAAGCTAAACCTAACCCTAAACCTAACCCTAACCCTAACCCTAACCCTAACCTAACCCTTGCCCTAACCCTAACGCTAACCCTAACCCTAACCCTAACCCTAAACTTTACCCTATCACTAACCCTAACCCTAACCCTTACTCTTACCCTAACCCTAAAGCTAACCCTAAACCTTACCCTAACCCTAACTCTAACCCTAACCCCTAACCCTAAACATAACCCTAACCCTTACCCTTACCCTAACCCTAACCCTAACCCTAACCCAAACCCTATCCCTTACCCTTATCCTAACTTCAAAACAAACCCTAACCCTAAACCTAACCCTAACCCTAACCGTAACCCTTACTCTTACCCTAACCCTAACGCTAACCCTAAACCTTACCCTAACCCTAACCCTAACCCTAACCCCAATCCTAACTCAAACCTAACCCTTACCCTAACCCTAACCCTTACCCTAACCCTAACCCCTAAAACTAACACTAACTCTAACCCTAATCTAACCCTTACACTTTCCCTAACTCTATTCCAACCCTAACCCTTACCCTAACCCTAACCCTAACCCTCACCCTAAACCTTACCCTTACCTTTACCCTAAAGCTAAACCTAACCCTAACCCTAACCATTACCTTAACCCTGACCCTAACCCTAACACAAACGCCTAACCCTAACCCTAAACCTAAACTTACCCTTAACCTAACCCTAACCCTACCCTAACCCCTAATCCTAATGGTAACCGTAATCCTTACCCTTACCCTAACCCTAACCCTAACCTTAACGCTAACCCTAACACTAACCGTAACCCTAACCCTAACCCTAAACCTAACCCTAACCCTAACCCTAACCCTTAAGCTTACACTAACAATAACCCTAACTCTAACCCTAACCCTTACCATTTCCCTAACCCTAAACCTAACCCTAACCCAAACCTAACCCTAACCCTAACCCTAACCCTAACCCCAATCCTAACTCAAACCTAAACCTTACCCTAACCCTAACCCTTACCCTAAACCTAACCCCTAACCCTAACACTAACCCTAAACCTAATCTAACCCTTACCCTTTCCCTAACTCTATTCCAACCCTAACCCTTACCCTAACGCTAACCCTAACCCTCACACTAAACCTTACCCTTACCTTTACCCTAAACCTCAACCTAAACCTAACCCTAACCATTACCTTAACCCTGACCCTAACCATAACCCAAACGCCTAACCCTAACCCTAAACCTAAACTTACCCTTAACATAACCCTAACCCTACACTAACCCCTAATCCTAGTCCTAACCCTAATCCTTACCCTTACCCTAACCCCTAACCCTAAACCTAACCTTAACCCTAACCCTAACACTAACCCTAACCCTAAAGCAAACCCTAAACCTAACCCTAACCCTTACCCTTACCCTAACACTAACCCTAACTCTAACCCTAACCCTTACCCTTTCCCTAACCCTAACCCTAACCCTAACTCAAACCTAACCCTAACCCTAACCATAACCATAACTGTTACCCTTACCCTAAACCTAACCCTAACCCTAACATTAAACCTTACCCTTACCCTAAACCTAACCCTAACCCTAACCCTAACCCTTACCGTTACCTTAACACTAACCCTAACCCTAACTCTAACCCGTAACCCTAACCCTAACCCTAAACCTTACACTTACCCTAAAGTTAACCCTAACCCTAACCCCTCACCCTAAACATAACCATAACCCTTACCCTTATCCTAACCCTAAACCTAACCCTAGCCCTAAACCTAACCCTAACCCTAACCCTACCCCTAAATCTTACCCTTAAACTAACCCCTAACCCTAACCTAAACCTAACCCTAACCCTTACCCTTACCGTAACCCAAACCCTAACCCCTAACTCTAACCCTAATCCTAACCCTAATCTTACCCTTATCCTAACCCTGAAACTAACTCTAAACCTAACCCTAACCCTTACCCTAACCCTAACCCTTACCCTAACCCTATCTCTAACCCTAACCCTAACCCTAATCCTAACCTTAACCCTGACACTTTCCCTTACCCTAACCCTAAACCTAACCCTTACCCTTACCCTAAACCTAACCCTAAACCTAACCCTAACCCTAACCCTAAAGCTAACCCTAAGCGTAACTCTTATCCTTACTCCAACCCTAACCCTAACCATAACCCTTTCCAAAAACCTAACCCTAACCCTAATTCTAACCCTTGCCCTTACCCTAAACCCAACCCTAAACCTAACCCTAACCCTAACCGTAACCTTAACCCTATCCCTAACCCTAACCCTAACCCTTACACTATCCCTAACCCTAACCCTTAACCTTACCCTAACCCTAACCCTTACCCTAACCCTAACCCTTACCCTAACACTAACCCTAACACTAACCCTAACCCTAACCCTTAACCTTACCCTAACCCTAACCCTAACCCTTACCCTAAACCTAACCCTAACCCTAACCCTAACCCTTAACCTTTCCCTAACGCTAACCCTATCCTTAAACCTAACCCTAACTCTAACCCTAACCCTAACCCTTACACTTACCCTAACCCTTACCCTAATCCTAACCATAACCCTAACCCTAACCCTTAACCTTACCCTAACCATAACCCTATACCTAACCCTAAACCTAACCCCTAACCCTAACCCTAACCCTAAACCTTACCCTGACCTTAACACTAACCCTAACCCTTACCCTTAACCTAACCCTAATCCTAACCCTAACACCTAACCCTAACCCTAACCCTAACCCTTACCCGTAACCTAACCCTAACCCTAACCCTAACCCTTACCCTACCCTAACCCTAATCCTAACCCTAACCCTAAAACCTAACCCTAACCCTAACCCTAACACCTAACCATAACCCTAACCCTTACCCAAACGTAAACCTAACCCTTACCCTAACCTTAACCCTAACCCTAACCCTAACCCTTACCCTAACCTAACCCTAACCCTAACCCTCACCCTCACCCTAACGCTAACCCTAACCCTAACCCTTACCCTAACCCTAAACCTAACACTAACCCTTACACTTACCCTAACCCTAACCCTAAACTTAACCCCATCCCTAAACCTAAACCTAACCCATACCCTTACCCTAACCCTAACCCTAAAACTAACCCTAACCCTAATACTAACCCTAACGCTAAACCTAACCCTAACCCTTACCCTAACCCTAAACCTAACACTAACCCTTACCCTTATCCTAACCTTAAACCTAAACCTAACCCTAACCCTAACCCTATACCCCACCCTTACCCATACCCTAACCCTAAACCTAACCCTAACCCTAACACTTAACCTTACCCTAACATGACCGAAACCCGAAGCCTTACCCTAACCCTAACCCTATCCCTAACACTACCCCTAACCCTACCATTACCCCTAACTCTAATACTTACCCCTAACCTAACCCTAACCCTAACCCTAACCGTTACCCTAACCCTAACCCTAAACCTAAACCTAACACTAAACCTAACCCTTACCCTAACCCTAACCCTTACCCTAACCCTATCTCTAACCCTAACCCTAACCCTAACCCTAACCCTAACCCTAACACTTTCCCTTACCCTAACCCTAACCTAACCCTAAACCTAACCCTAACATTAACCTTAACCCTAACCCTTACCCTTACCCTAACCCTAAACCTAACATCAACCCTAACCCTAAACCTAACCCTAACCCTACCCCTAACCATTACCCTAAACCTAACCCTAATCCTAACCCCTAACCCTAACCCTTACCATAACCCTAACCCAAACCCTAACCCCTAACACTAACCCTAAACCTAAACCTAATCTAACTCTAACCCTAACCCTTACCCTAAACCTTACCCTTACCCTAACCCTAACCCTAACCCTTACTATAACCCTAACAATAACGGTAACCGTAACCCTAACCCTAACCCCTAACCCTAACCCTAACCCTAACCCCAATCCTAACCCAAACCTAAACCTTACACTAGCCTTAACACTTACCCTAACCCTAACCCCTAACCCTAAACCTAACCCTAACCCTAATCTAACCCTTACACTTACCCTAACCCTATCCCTAACCGTAACCCTTACCCTAACCCTAACCCTAACCCTGACCCTTACTCTAACCCTAACCGTAACCTTAACCCCAAAGCTAAACCTAACTCTAACCCTTACCCTTACCCTAACCCTATCACTAATCCTAACCCTAAACCTAACCCTATCCCTACCCCTAACCATTACCCTAAACCTAACCCTAATCCTAACCCCTAACCCTAACCCTTACCATAACCCTAACCCAAACCCTAACCCCTAACACGAACCCTAAACCTAACCCTAATCTAACTCTAACCCTAACCCTTACCCTAAACCTTACCCTTACCCTAACCCTAAGCCTAACCCTAACCCTTACTATAACCCTAGCCCTAACTGTAACCCTAACCCTAACCCTAACCCCTAAACCTAACCCTAACCCTAATCCCAATCCTAACCCAAACCTAAACCTTACACTAGCCTTAACACTTACCCTAACCCTAACCCCTAACCCTAACCCTAACCCTAACCCTAATCTAACCCTTACACTTACCCTAACCCTATCCCTACCCGTAACCCTTACCCTAACTCTAACCCTAACCCTGACCCTTACTCTAAACCTAACCGTAACCTTAACCCCAAAGCTAAACCTAACC
>JANJXV010001260.1:122500-145000 GCA_024803745.1 Megascapheus bottae | reverse complement strand
TTACACTTACCCTAACCCTTACCCTAATCCTAACCATAACCCTAACCCTAACCCTTAACCTTACCCTAACCATAACCCTATACCTAACCCTAAACCTAACCCCTAACCCTAACCCTAACCCTAAACCTTACCCTGACCTTAACACTAACCCTAACCCTTACCCTTAACCTAACCCTAATCCTAACCCTAACACCTAACCCTAACCCTAACCCTAACCCTTACCCGTAACCTAACCCTAACCCTAACCCTAACCCTTACCCTACCCTAACCCTAATCCTAACCCTAACCCTAAAACCTAACCCTAACCCTAACCCTAACACCTAACCATAACCCTAACCCTTACCCAAACGTAAACCTAACCCTTACCCTAACCTTAACCCTAACCCTAACCCTAACCCTTACCCTAACCTAACCCTAACCCTAACCCTCACCCTCACCCTAACGCTAACCCTAACCCTAACCCTTACCCTAACCCTAAACCTAACACTAACCCTTACACTTACCCTAACCCTAACCCTAAACTTAACCCCATCCCTAAACCTAAACCTAACCCATACCCTTACCCTAACCCTAACCCTAAAACTAACCCTAACCCTAATACTAACCCTAACGCTAAACCTAACCCTAACCCTTACCCTAACCCTAAACCTAACACTAACCCTTACCCTTATCCTAACCTTAAACCTAAACCTAACCCTAACCCTAACCCTATACCCCACCCTTACCCATACCCTAACCCTAAACCTAACCCTAACCCTAACACTTAACCTTACCCTAACATGACCGAAACCCGAAGCCTTACCCTAACCCTAACCCTATCCCTAACACTACCCCTAACCCTACCATTACCCCTAACTCTAATACTTACCCCTAACCTAACCCTAACCCTAACCCTAACCGTTACCCTAACCCTAACCCTAAACCTAAACCTAACACTAAACCTAACCCTTACCCTAACCCTAACCCTTACCCTAACCCTATCTCTAACCCTAACCCTAACCCTAACCCTAACCCTAACCCTAACACTTTCCCTTACCCTAACCCTAACCTAACCCTAAACCTAACCCTAACATTAACCTTAACCCTAACCCTTACCCTTACCCTAACCCTAAACCTAACATCAACCCTAACCCTAAACCTAACCCTAACCCTACCCCTAACCATTACCCTAAACCTAACCCTAATCCTAACCCCTAACCCTAACCCTTACCATAACCCTAACCCAAACCCTAACCCCTAACACTAACCCTAAACCTAAACCTAATCTAACTCTAACCCTAACCCTTACCCTAAACCTTACCCTTACCCTAACCCTAACCCTAACCCTTACTATAACCCTAACAATAACGGTAACCGTAACCCTAACCCTAACCCCTAACCCTAACCCTAACCCTAACCCCAATCCTAACCCAAACCTAAACCTTACACTAGCCTTAACACTTACCCTAACCCTAACCCCTAACCCTAAACCTAACCCTAACCCTAATCTAACCCTTACACTTACCCTAACCCTATCCCTAACCGTAACCCTTACCCTAACCCTAACCCTAACCCTGACCCTTACTCTAACCCTAACCGTAACCTTAACCCCAAAGCTAAACCTAACTCTAACCCTTACCCTTACCCTAACCCTATCACTAATCCTAACCCTAAACCTAACCCTATCCCTACCCCTAACCATTACCCTAAACCTAACCCTAATCCTAACCCCTAACCCTAACCCTTACCATAACCCTAACCCAAACCCTAACCCCTAACACGAACCCTAAACCTAACCCTAATCTAACTCTAACCCTAACCCTTACCCTAAACCTTACCCTTACCCTAACCCTAAGCCTAACCCTAACCCTTACTATAACCCTAGCCCTAACTGTAACCCTAACCCTAACCCTAACCCCTAAACCTAACCCTAACCCTAATCCCAATCCTAACCCAAACCTAAACCTTACACTAGCCTTAACACTTACCCTAACCCTAACCCCTAACCCTAACCCTAACCCTAACCCTAATCTAACCCTTACACTTACCCTAACCCTATCCCTACCCGTAACCCTTACCCTAACTCTAACCCTAACCCTGACCCTTACTCTAAACCTAACCGTAACCTTAACCCCAAAGCTAAACCTAACCCTAAACCTAACCCTAACCCTAACCCTAACCCTAACCTAACCCTTGCCCTAACCCTAACGCTAACCCTAACCCTAACCCTAACCCTAAACTTTACCCTATCACTAACCCTAACCCTAACCCTTACTCTTACCCTAACCCTAAAGCTAACCCTAAACCTTACCCTAACCCTAACTCTAACCCTAACCCCTAACCCTAAACATAACCCTAACCCTTACCCTTACCCTAACCCTAACCCTAACCCTAACCCAAACCCTATCCCTTACCCTTATCCTAACTTCAAAACAAACCCTAACCCTAAACCTAACCCTAACCCTAACCGTAACCCTTACTCTTACCCTAACCCTAACGCTAACCCTAAACCTTACCCTAACCCTAACCCTAACCCTAACCCCAATCCTAACTCAAACCTAACCCTTACCCTAACCCTAACCCCTAAAACTAACACTAACTCTAACCCTAATCTAACCCTTACACTTTCCCTAACTCTATTCCAACCCTAACCCTTACCCTAACCCTAACCCTAACCCTCACCCTAAACCTTACCCTTACCTTTACCCTAAAGCTAAACCTAACCCTAACCCTAACCATTACCTTAACCCTGACCCTAACCCTAACACAAACGCCTAACCCTAACCCTAAACCTAAACTTACCCTTAACCTAACCCTAACCCTACCCTAACCCCTAATCCTAATGGTAACCGTAATCCTTACCCTTACCCTAACCCTAACCCTAACCTTAACGCTAACCCTAACACTAACCGTAACCCTAACCCTAACCCTAAACCTAACCCTAACCCTAACCCTAACCCTTAAGCTTACACTAACAATAACCCTAACTCTAACCCTAACCCTTACCATTTCCCTAACCCTAAACCTAACCCTAACCCAAACCTAACCCTAACCCTAACCCTAACCCTAACCCCAATCCTAACTCAAACCTAAACCTTACCCTAACCCTAACCCTTACCCTAAACCTAACCCCTAACCCTAACACTAACCCTAAACCTAATCTAACCCTTACCCTTTCCCTAACTCTATTCCAACCCTAACCCTTACCCTAACGCTAACCCTAACCCTCACACTAAACCTTACCCTTACCTTTACCCTAAACCTCAACCTAAACCTAACCCTAACCATTACCTTAACCCTGACCCTAACCATAACCCAAACGCCTAACCCTAACCCTAAACCTAAACTTACCCTTAACATAACCCTAACCCTACACTAACCCCTAATCCTAGTCCTAACCCTAATCCTTACCCTTACCCTAACCCCTAACCCTAAACCTAACCTTAACCCTAACCCTAACCCTAACCCTAACCCTAAAGCAAACCCTAAACCTAACCCTAACCCTTACCCTTACCCTAACACTAACCCTAACTCTAACCCTAACCCTTACCCTTTCCCTAACCCTAACCCTAACCCTAACTCAAACCTAACCCTAACCCTAACCATAACCATAACTGTTACCCTTACCCTAAACCTAACCCTAACCCTAACATTAAACCTTACCCTTACCCTAAACCTAACCCTAACCCTAACCCTAACCCTTACCGTTACCTTAACACTAACCCTAACCCTAACTCTAACCCGTAACCCTAACCCTAACCCTAAACCTTACACTTACCCTAAAGTTAACCCTAACCCTAACCCCTCACCCTAAACATAACCATAACCCTTACCCTTATCCTAACCCTAAACCTAACCCTAGCCCTAAACCTAACCCTAACCCTAACCCTACCCCTAAATCTTACCCTTAAACTAACCCCTAACCCTAACCTAAACCTAACCCTAACCCTTACCCTTACCGTAACCCAAACCCTAACCCCTAACTCTAACCCTAATCCTAACCCTAATCTTACCCTTATCCTAACCCTGAAACTAACTCTAAACCTAACCCTAACCCTTACCCTAACCCTAACCCTTACCCTAACCCTATCTCTAACCCTAACCCTAACCCTAATCCTAACCTTAACCCTGACACTTTCCCTTACCCTAACCCTAAACCTAACCCTTACCCTTACCCTAAACCTAACCCTAAACCTAACCCTAACCCTAACCCTAAAGCTAACCCTAAGCGTAACTCTTATCCTTACTCCAACCCTAACCCTAACCATAACCCTTTCCAAAAACCTAACCCTAACCCTAATTCTAACCCTTGCCCTTACCCTAAACCCAACCCTAAACCTAACCCTAACCCTAACCGTAACCTTAACCCTATCCCTAACCCTAACCCTAACCCTTACACTATCCCTAACCCTAACCCTTAACCTTACCCTAACCCTAACCCTTACCCTAACCCTAACCCTTACCCTAACACTAACCCTAACAATAACCCTAACCCTAACCCTTAACCTTACCCTAACCCTAACCCTAACCCTTACCCTAAACCTAACCCTAACCCTAACCCTAACCCTTAACCTTTCCCTAACGCTAACCCTATCCTTAAACCTAACCCTAACTCTAACCCTAACCCTAACCCTTACACTTACCCTAACCCTTACCCTAATCCTAACCATAACCCTAACCCTAACCCTTAACCTTACCCTAACCATAACCCTATACCTAACCCTAAACCTAACCCCTAACCCTAACCCTAACCCTAAACCTTACCCTGACCTTAACACTAACCCTAACCCTTACCCTTAACCTAACCCTAATCCTAACCCTAACACCTAACCCTAACCCTAACCCTAACCCTTACCCGTAACCTAACCCTAACCCTAACCCTAACCCTTACCCTACCCTAACCCTAATCCTAACCCTAACCCTAAAACCTAACCCTAACCCTAACCCTAACACCTAACCATAACCCTAACCCTTACCCAAACGTAAACCTAACCCTTACCCTAACCTTAACCCTAACCCTAACCCTAACCCTTACCCTAACCTAACCCTAACCCTAACCCTCACCCTCACCCTAACGCTAACCCTAACCCTAACCCTTACCCTAACCCTAAACCTAACACTAACCCTTACACTTACCCTAACCCTAACCCTAAACTTAACCCCATCCCTAAACCTAAACCTAACCCATACCCTTACCCTAACCCTAACCCTAAAACTAACCCTAACCCTAATACTAACCCTAACGCTAAACCTAACCCTAACCCTTACCCTAACCCTAAACCTAACACTAACCCTTACCCTTATCCTAACCTTAAACCTAAACCTAACCCTAACCCTAACCCTATACCCCACCCTTACCCATACCCTAACCCTAAACCTAACCCTAACCCTAACACTTAACCTTACCCTAACATGACCGAAACCCGAAGCCTTACCCTAACCCTAACCCTATCCCTAACACTACCCCTAACCCTACCATTACCCCTAACTCTAATACTTACCCCTAACCTAACCCTAACCCTAACCCTAACCGTTACCCTAACCCTAACCCTAAACCTAAACCTAACACTAAACCTAACCCTTACCCTAACCCTAACCCTTACCCTAACCCTATCTCTAACCCTAACCCTAACCCTAACCCTAACCCTAACCCTAACACTTTCCCTTACCCTAACCCTAACCTAACCCTAAACCTAACCCTAACATTAACCTTAACCCTAACCCTTACCCTTACCCTAACCCTAAACCTAACATCAACCCTAACCCTAAACCTAACCCTAACCCTACCCCTAACCATTACCCTAAACCTAACCCTAATCCTAACCCCTAACCCTAACCCTTACCATAACCCTAACCCAAACCCTAACCCCTAACACTAACCCTAAACCTAAACCTAATCTAACTCTAACCCTAACCCTTACCCTAAACCTTACCCTTACCCTAACCCTAACCCTAACCCTTACTATAACCCTAACAATAACGGTAACCGTAACCCTAACCCTAACCCCTAACCCTAACCCTAACCCTAACCCCAATCCTAACCCAAACCTAAACCTTACACTAGCCTTAACACTTACCCTAACCCTAACCCCTAACCCTAAACCTAACCCTAACCCTAATCTAACCCTTACACTTACCCTAACCCTATCCCTAACCGTAACCCTTACCCTAACCCTAACCCTAACCCTGACCCTTACTCTAACCCTAACCGTAACCTTAACCCCAAAGCTAAACCTAACTCTAACCCTTACCCTTACCCTAACCCTATCACTAATCCTAACCCTAAACCTAACCCTATCCCTACCCCTAACCATTACCCTAAACCTAACCCTAATCCTAACCCCTAACCCTAACCCTTACCATAACCCTAACCCAAACCCTAACCCCTAACACGAACCCTAAACCTAACCCTAATCTAACTCTAACCCTAACCCTTACCCTAAACCTTACCCTTACCCTAACCCTAAGCCTAACCCTAACCCTAACCCTTACTATAACCCTAGCCCTAACTGTAACCCTAACCCTAACCCTAACCCCTAAACCTAACCCTAACCCTAATCCCAATCCTAACCCAAACCTAAACCTTACACTAGCCTTAACACTTACCCTAACCCTAACCCCTAACCCTAACCCTAACCCTAACCCTAATCTAACCCTTACACTTACCCTAACCCTATCCCTACCCGTAACCCTTACCCTAACTCTAACCCTAACCCTGACCCTTACTCTAAACCTAACCGTAACCTTAACCCCAAAGCTAAACCTAACCCTAAACCTAACCCTAACCCTAACCCTAACCCTAACCTAACCCTTGCCCTAACCCTAACGCTAACCCTAACCCTAACCCTAACCCTAAACTTTACCCTATCACTAACCCTAACCCTAACCCTTACTCTTACCCTAACCCTAAAGCTAACCCTAAACCTTACCCTAACCCTAACTCTAACCCTAACCCCTAACCCTAAACATAACCCTAACCCTTACCCTTACCCTAACCCTAACCCTAACCCTAACCCAAACCCTATCCCTTACCCTTATCCTAACTTCAAAACAAACCCTAACCCTAAACCTAACCCTAACCCTAACCGTAACCCTTACTCTTACCCTAACCCTAACGCTAACCCTAAACCTTACCCTAACCCTAACCCTAACCCTAACCCCAATCCTAACTCAAACCTAACCCTTACCCTAACCCTAACCCTTACCCTAACCCTAACCCCTAAAACTAACACTAACTCTAACCCTAATCTAACCCTTACACTTTCCCTAACTCTATTCCAACCCTAACCCTTACCCTAACCCTAACCCTAACCCTCACCCTAAACCTTACCCTTACCTTTACCCTAAAGCTAAACCTAACCCTAACCCTAACCATTACCTTAACCCTGACCCTAACCCTAACACAAACGCCTAACCCTAACCCTAAACCTAAACTTACCCTTAACCTAACCCTAACCCTACCCTAACCCCTAATCCTAATGGTAACCGTAATCCTTACCCTTACCCTAACCCTAACCCTAACCTTAACGCTAACCCTAACACTAACCGTAACCCTAACCCTAACCCTAAACCTAACCCTAACCCTAACCCTAACCCTTAAGCTTACACTAACAATAACCCTAACTCTAACCCTAACCCTTACCATTTCCCTAACCCTAAACCTAACCCTAACCCAAACCTAACCCTAACCCTAACCCTAACCCTAACCCCAATCCTAACTCAAACCTAAACCTTACCCTAACCCTAACCCTTACCCTAAACCTAACCCCTAACCCTAACACTAACCCTAAACCTAATCTAACCCTTACCCTTTCCCTAACTCTATTCCAACCCTAACCCTTACCCTAACGCTAACCCTAACCCTCACACTAAACCTTACCCTTACCTTTACCCTAAACCTCAACCTAAACCTAACCCTAACCATTACCTTAACCCTGACCCTAACCATAACCCAAACGCCTAACCCTAACCCTAAACCTAAACTTACCCTTAACATAACCCTAACCCTACACTAACCCCTAATCCTAGTCCTAACCCTAATCCTTACCCTTACCCTAACCCCTAACCCTAAACCTAACCTTAACCCTAACCCTAACACTAACCCTAACCCTAAAGCAAACCCTAAACCTAACCCTAACCCTTACCCTTACCCTAACACTAACCCTAACTCTAACCCTAACCCTTACCCTTTCCCTAACCCTAACCCTAACCCTAACTCAAACCTAACCCTAACCCTAACCATAACCATAACTGTTACCCTTACCCTAAACCTAACCCTAACCCTAACATTAAACCTTACCCTTACCCTAAACCTAACCCTAACCCTAACCCTAACCCTTACCGTTACCTTAACACTAACCCTAACCCTAACTCTAACCCGTAACCCTAACCCTAACCCTAAACCTTACACTTACCCTAAAGTTAACCCTAACCCTAACCCCTCACCCTAAACATAACCATAACCCTTACCCTTATCCTAACCCTAAACCTAACCCTAGCCCTAAACCTAACCCTAACCCTAACCCTACCCCTAAATCTTACCCTTAAACTAACCCCTAACCCTAACCTAAACCTAACCCTAACCCTTACCCTTACCGTAACCCAAACCCTAACCCCTAACTCTAACCCTAATCCTAACCCTAATCTTACCCTTATCCTAACCCTGAAACTAACTCTAAACCTAACCCTAACCCTTACCCTAACCCTAACCCTTACCCTAACCCTATCTCTAACCCTAACCCTAACCCTAATCCTAACCTTAACCCTGACACTTTCCCTTACCCTAACCCTAAACCTAACCCTTACCCTTACCCTAAACCTAACCCTAAACCTAACCCTAACCCTAACCCTAAAGCTAACCCTAAGCGTAACTCTTATCCTTACTCCAACCCTAACCCTAACCATAACCCTTTCCAAAAACCTAACCCTAACCCTAATTCTAACCCTTGCCCTTACCCTAAACCCAACCCTAAACCTAACCCTAACCCTAACCGTAACCTTAACCCTATCCCTAACCCTAACCCTAACCCTTACACTATCCCTAACCCTAACCCTTAACCTTACCCTAACCCTAACCCTTACCCTAACCCTAACCCTTACCCTAACACTAACCCTAACACTAACCCTAACCCTAACCCTTAACCTTACCCTAACCCTAACCCTAACCCTTACCCTAAACCTAACCCTAACCCTAACCCTAACCCTTAACCTTTCCCTAACGCTAACCCTATCCTTAAACCTAACCCTAACTCTAACCCTAACCCTAACCCTTACACTTACCCTAACCCTTACCCTAATCCTAACCATAACCCTAACCCTAACCCTTAACCTTACCCTAACCATAACCCTATACCTAACCCTAAACCTAACCCCTAACCCTAACCCTAACCCTAAACCTTACCCTGACCTTAACACTAACCCTAACCCTTACCCTTAACCTAACCCTAATCCTAACCCTAACACCTAACCCTAACCCTAACCCTAACCCTTACCCGTAACCTAACCCTAACCCTAACCCTAACCCTTACCCTACCCTAACCCTAATCCTAACCCTAACCCTAAAACCTAACCCTAACCCTAACCCTAACACCTAACCATAACCCTAACCCTTACCCAAACGTAAACCTAACCCTTACCCTAACCTTAACCCTAACCCTAACCCTAACCCTTACCCTAACCTAACCCTAACCCTAACCCTCACCCTCACCCTAACGCTAACCCTAACCCTAACCCTTACCCTAACCCTAAACCTAACACTAACCCTTACACTTACCCTAACCCTAACCCTAAACTTAACCCCATCCCTAAACCTAAACCTAACCCATACCCTTACCCTAACCCTAACCCTAAAACTAACCCTAACCCTAATACTAACCCTAACGCTAAACCTAACCCTAACCCTTACCCTAACCCTAAACCTAACACTAACCCTTACCCTTATCCTAACCTTAAACCTAAACCTAACCCTAACCCTAACCCTATACCCCACCCTTACCCATACCCTAACCCTAAACCTAACCCTAACCCTAACACTTAACCTTACCCTAACATGACCGAAACCCGAAGCCTTACCCTAACCCTAACCCTATCCCTAACACTACCCCTAACCCTACCATTACCCCTAACTCTAATACTTACCCCTAACCTAACCCTAACCCTAACCCTAACCGTTACCCTAACCCTAACCCTAAACCTAAACCTAACACTAAACCTAACCCTTACCCTAACCCTAACCCTTACCCTAACCCTATCTCTAACCCTAACCCTAACCCTAACCCTAACCCTAACCCTAACACTTTCCCTTACCCTAACCCTAACCTAACCCTAAACCTAACCCTAACATTAACCTTAACCCTAACCCTTACCCTTACCCTAACCCTAAACCTAACATCAACCCTAACCCTAAACCTAACCCTAACCCTACCCCTAACCATTACCCTAAACCTAACCCTAATCCTAACCCCTAACCCTAACCCTTACCATAACCCTAACCCAAACCCTAACCCCTAACACTAACCCTAAACCTAAACCTAATCTAACTCTAACCCTAACCCTTACCCTAAACCTTACCCTTACCCTAACCCTAACCCTAACCCTTACTATAACCCTAACAATAACGGTAACCGTAACCCTAACCCTAACCCCTAACCCTAACCCTAACCCTAACCCCAATCCTAACCCAAACCTAAACCTTACACTAGCCTTAACACTTACCCTAACCCTAACCCCTAACCCTAAACCTAACCCTAACCCTAATCTAACCCTTACACTTACTCTAACCCTATCCCTAACCGTAACCCTTACCCTAACCCTAACCCTAACCCTGACCCTTACTCTAACCCTAACCGTAACCTTAACCCCAAAGCTAAACCTAACTCTAACCCTTACCCTTACCCTAACCCTATCACTAATCCTAACCCTAAACCTAACCCTATCCCTACCCCTAACCATTACCCTAAACCTAACCCTAATCCTAACCCCTAACCCTAACCCTTACCATAACCCTAACCCAAACCCTAACCCCTAACACGAACCCTAAACCTAACCCTAATCTAACTCTAACCCTAACCCTTACCCTAAACCTTACCCTTACCCTAACCCTAAGCCTAACCCTAACCCTAACCCTTACTATAACCCTAGCCCTAACTGTAACCCTAACCCTAACCCTAACCCCTAAACCTAACCCTAACCCTAATCCCAATCCTAACCCAAACCTAAACCTTACACTAGCCTTAACACTTACCCTAACCCTAACCCCTAACCCTAACCCTAACCCTAACCCTAATCTAACCCTTACACTTACCCTAACCCTATCCCTACCCGTAACCCTTACCCTAACTCTAACCCTAACCCTGACCCTTACTCTAAACCTAACCGTAACCTTAACCCCAAAGCTAAACCTAACCCTAAACCTAACCCTAACCCTAACCCTAACCCTAACCTAACCCTTGCCCTAACCCTAACGCTAACCCTAACCCTAACCCTAACCCTAAACTTTACCCTATCACTAACCCTAACCCTAACCCTTACTCTTACCCTAACCCTAAAGCTAACCCTAAACCTTACCCTAACCCTAACTCTAACCCTAACCCCTAACCCTAAACATAACCCTAACCCTTACCCTTACCCTAACCCTAACCCTAACCCTAACCCAAACCCTATCCCTTACCCTTATCCTAACTTCAAAACAAACCCTAACCCTAAACCTAACCCTAACCCTAACCGTAACCCTTACTCTTACCCTAACCCTAACGCTAACCCTAAACCTTACCCTAACCCTAACCCTAACCCTAACCCCAATCCTAACTCAAACCTAACCCTTACCCTAACCCTAACCCTTACCCTAACCCTAACCCCTAAAACTAACACTAACTCTAACCCTAATCTAACCCTTACACTTTCCCTAACTCTATTCCAACCCTAACCCTTACCCTAACCCTAACCCTAACCCTCACCCTAAACCTTACCCTTACCTTTACCCTAAAGCTAAACCTAACCCTAACCCTAACCATTACCTTAACCCTGACCCTAACCCTAACACAAACGCCTAACCCTAACCCTAAACCTAAACTTACCCTTAACCTAACCCTAACCCTACCCTAACCCCTAATCCTAATGGTAACCGTAATCCTTACCCTTACCCTAACCCTAACCCTAACCTTAACGCTAACCCTAACACTAACCGTAACCCTAACCCTAACCCTAAACCTAACCCTAACCCTAACCCTAACCCTTAAGCTTACACTAACAATAACCCTAACTCTAACCCTAACCCTTACCATTTCCCTAACCCTAAACCTAACCCTAACCCAAACCTAACCCTAACCCTAACCCTAACCCTAACCCCAATCCTAACTCAAACCTAAACCTTACCCTAACCCTAACCCTTACCCTAAACCTAACCCCTAACCCTAACACTAACCCTAAACCTAATCTAACCCTTACCCTTTCCCTAACTCTATTCCAACCCTAACCCTTACCCTAACGCTAACCCTAACCCTCACACTAAACCTTACCCTTACCTTTACCCTAAACCTCAACCTAAACCTAACCCTAACCATTACCTTAACCCTGACCCTAACCATAACCCAAACGCCTAACCCTAACCCTAAACCTAAACTTACCCTTAACATAACCCTAACCCTACACTAACCCCTAATCCTAGTCCTAACCCTAATCCTTACCCTTACCCTAACCCCTAACCCTAAACCTAACCTTAACCCTAACCCTAACCCTAACCCTAACCCTAAAGCAAACCCTAAACCTAACCCTAACCCTTACCCTTACCCTAACACTAACCCTAACTCTAACCCTAACCCTTACCCTTTCCCTAACCCTAACCCTAACCCTAACTCAAACCTAACCCTAACCCTAACCATAACCATAACTGTTACCCTTACCCTAAACCTAACCCTAACCCTAACATTAAACCTTACCCTTACCCTAAACCTAACCCTAACCCTAACCCTAACCCTTACCGTTACCTTAACACTAACCCTAACCCTAACTCTAACCCGTAACCCTAACCCTAACCCTAAACCTTACACTTACCCTAAAGTTAACCCTAACCCTAACCCCTCACCCTAAACATAACCATAACCCTTACCCTTATCCTAACCCTAAACCTAACCCTAGCCCTAAACCTAACCCTAACCCTAACCCTACCCCTAAATCTTACCCTTAAACTAACCCCTAACCCTAACCTAAACCTAACCCTAACCCTTACCCTTACCGTAACCCAAACCCTAACCCCTAACTCTAACCCTAATCCTAACCCTAATCTTACCCTTATCCTAACCCTGAAACTAACTCTAAACCTAACCCTAACCCTTACCCTAACCCTAACCCTTACCCTAACCCTATCTCTAACCCTAACCCTAACCCTAATCCTAACCTTAACCCTGACACTTTCCCTTACCCTAACCCTAAACCTAACCCTTACCCTTACCCTAAACCTAACCCTAAACCTAACCCTAACCCTAACCCTAAAGCTAACCCTAAGCGTAACTCTTATCCTTACTCCAACCCTAACCCTAACCATAACCCTTTCCAAAAACCTAACCCTAACCCTAATTCTAACCCTTGCCCTTACCCTAAACCCAACCCTAAACCTAACCCTAACCCTAACCGTAACCTTAACCCTATCCCTAACCCTAACCCTAACCCTTACACTATCCCTAACCCTAACCCTTAACCTTACCCTAACCCTAACACTTACCCTAACCCTAACCCTTACCCTAACACTAACCCTAACACTAACCCTAACCCTAACCCTTAACCTTACCCTAACCCTAACCCTAACCCTTACCCTAAACCTAACCCTAACCCTAACCCTAACCCTTAACCTTTCCCTAACGCTAACCCTATCCTTAAACCTAACCCTAACTCTAACCCTAACCCTAACCCTTACACTTACCCTAACCCTTACCCTAATCCTAACCATAACCCTAACCCTAACCCTTAACCTTACCCTAACCATAACCCTATACCTAACCCTAAACCTAACCCCTAACCCTAACCCTAACCCTAAACCTTACCCTGACCTTAACACTAACCCTAACCCTTACCCTTAACCTAACCCTAATCCTAACCCTAACACCTAACCCTAACCCTAACCCTAACCCTTACCCGTAACCTAACCCTAACCCTAACCCTAACCCTTACCCTACCCTAACCCTAATCCTAACCCTAACCCTAAAACCTAACCCTAACCCTAACCCTAACACCTAACCATAACCCTAACCCTTACCCAAACGTAAACCTAACCCTTACCCTAACCTTAACCCTAACCCTAACCCTAACCCTTACCCTAACCTAACCCTAACCCTAACCCTCACCCTCACCCTAACGCTAACCCTAACCCTAACCCTTACCCTAACCCTAAACCTAACACTAACCCTTACACTTACCCTAACCCTAACCCTAAACTTAACCCCATCCCTAAACCTAAACCTAACCCATACCCTTACCCTAACCCTAACCCTAAAACTAACCCTAACCCTAATACTAACCCTAACGCTAAACCTAACCCTAACCCTTACCCTAACCCTAAACCTAACACTAACCCTTACCCTTATCCTAACCTTAAACCTAAACCTAACCCTAACCCTAACCCTATACCCCACCCTTACCCATACCCTAACCCTAAACCTAACCCTAACCCTAACACTTAACCTTACCCTAACATGACCGAAACCCGAAGCCTTACCCTAACCCTAACCCTATCCCTAACACTACCCCTAACCCTACCATTACCCCTAACTCTAATACTTACCCCTAACCTAACCCTAACCCTAACCCTAACCGTTACCCTAACCCTAACCCTAAACCTAAACCTAACACTAAACCTAACCCTTACCCTAACCCTAACCCTTACCCTAACCCTATCTCTAACCCTAACCCTAACCCTAACCCTAACCCTAACCCTAACACTTTCCCTTACCCTAACCCTAACCTAACCCTAAACCTAACCCTAACATTAACCTTAACCCTAACCCTTACCCTTACCCTAACCCTAAACCTAACATCAACCCTAACCCTAAACCTAACCCTAACCCTACCCCTAACCATTACCCTAAACCTAACCCTAATCCTAACCCCTAACCCTAACCCTTACCATAACCCTAACCCAAACCCTAACCCCTAACACTAACCCTAAACCTAAACCTAATCTAACTCTAACCCTAACCCTTACCCTAAACCTTACCCTTACCCTAACCCTAACCCTAACCCTTACTATAACCCTAACAATAACGGTAACCGTAACCCTAACCCTAACCCCTAACCCTAACCCTAACCCTAACCCCAATCCTAACCCAAACCTAAACCTTACACTAGCCTTAACACTTACCCTAACCCTAACCCCTAACCCTAAACCTAACCCTAACCCTAATCTAACCCTTACACTTACCCTAACCCTATCCCTAACCGTAACCCTTACCCTAACCCTAACCCTAACCCTGACCCTTACTCTAACCCTAACCGTAACCTTAACCCCAAAGCTAAACCTAACTCTAACCCTTACCCTTACCCTAACCCTATCACTAATCCTAACCCTAAACCTAACCCTATCCCTACCCCTAACCATTACCCTAAACCTAACCCTAATCCTAACCCCTAACCCTAACCCTTACCATAACCCTAACCCAAACCCTAACCCCTAACACGAACCCTAAACCTAACCCTAATCTAACTCTAACCCTAACCCTTACCCTAAACCTTACCCTTACCCTAACCCTAAGCCTAACCCTAACCCTAACCCTTACTATAACCCTAGCCCTAACTGTAACCCTAACCCTAACCCTAACCCCTAAACCTAACCCTAACCCTAATCCCAATCCTAACCCAAACCTAAACCTTACACTAGCCTTAACACTTACCCTAACCCTAACCCCTAACCCTAACCCTAACCCTAACCCTAATCTAACCCTTACACTTACCCTAACCCTATCCCTACCCGTAACCCTTACCCTAACTCTAACCCTAACCCTGACCCTTACTCTAAACCTAACCGTAACCTTAACCCCAAAGCTAAACCTAACCCTAAACCTAACCCTAACCCTAACCCTAACCCTAACCTAACCCTTGCCCTAACCCTAACGCTAACCCTAACCCTAACCCTAACCCTAAACTTTACCCTATCACTAACCCTAACCCTAACCCTTACTCTTACCCTAACCCTAAAGCTAACCCTAAACCTTACCCTAACCCTAACTCTAACCCTAACCCCTAACCCTAAACATAACCCTAACCCTTACCCTTACCCTAACCCTAACCCTAACCCTAACCCAAACCCTATCCCTTACCCTTATCCTAACTTCAAAACAAACCCTAACCCTAAACCTAACCCTAACCCTAACCGTAACCCTTACTCTTACCCTAACCCTAACGCTAACCCTAAACCTTACCCTAACCCTAACCCTAACCCTAACCCCAATCCTAACTCAAACCTAACCCTTACCCTAACCCTAACCCTTACCCTAACCCTAACCCCTAAAACTAACACTAACTCTAACCCTAATCTAACCCTTACACTTTCCCTAACTCTATTCCAACCCTAACCCTTACCCTAACCCTAACCCTAACCCTCACCCTAAACCTTACCCTTACCTTTACCCTAAAGCTAAACCTAACCCTAACCCTAACCATTACCTTAACCCTGACCCTAACCCTAACACAAACGCCTAACCCTAACCCTAAACCTAAACTTACCCTTAACCTAACCCTAACCCTACCCTAACCCCTAATCCTAATGGTAACCGTAATCCTTACCCTTACCCTAACCCTAACCCTAACCTTAACGCTAACCCTAACACTAACCGTAACCCTAACCCTAACCCTAAACCTAACCCTAACCCTAACCCTAACCCTTAAGCTTACACTAACAATAACCCTAACTCTAACCCTAACCCTTACCATTTCCCTAACCCTAAACCTAACCCTAACCCAAACCTAACCCTAACCCTAACCCTAACCCTAACCCCAATCCTAACTCAAACCTAAACCTTACCCTAACCCTAACCCTTACCCTAAACCTAACCCCTAACCCTAACACTAACCCTAAACCTAATCTAACCCTTACCCTTTCCCTAACTCTATTCCAACCCTAACCCTTACCCTAACGCTAACCCTAACCCTCACACTAAACCTTACCCTTACCTTTACCCTAAACCTCAACCTAAACCTAACCCTAACCATTACCTTAACCCTGACCCTAACCATAACCCAAACGCCTAACCCTAACCCTAAACCTAAACTTACCCTTAACATAACCCTAACCCTACACTAACCCCTAATCCTAGTCCTAACCCTAATCCTTACCCTTACCCTAACCCCTAACCCTAAACCTAACCTTAACCCTAACCCTAACACTAACCCTAACCCTAAAGCAAACCCTAAACCTAACCCTAACCCTTACCCTTACCCTAACACTAACCCTAACTCTAACCCTAACCCTTACCCTTTCCCTAACCCTAACCCTAACCCTAACTCAAACCTAACCCTAACCCTAACCATAACCATAACTGTTACCCTTACCCTAAACCTAACCCTAACCCTAACATTAAACCTTACCCTTACCCTAAACCTAACCCTAACCCTAACCCTAACGCTAACCCTAAAACTTACCCTAACCCTAACCCTAACCATTACCCTAAACCTAACCCTAATCCTAAGCCCTAACCCTAAACCTTACCCTAACCCTAACCCTAACCCTAACGCCTAACATTAACCCTAACCCTAACCCTAATCTAACCCTAACCCTAACCCTAACCCTTACTCTTAAACTAATCCTAACACTAAACCTAACCCTAACCCTAACCCTAACCTTCACCCTAACCCCTAACCCTAACCCTAATCCTAACTCTATCCCTTACTCTTACACTAAACCTAACCCTAAACTTAATGCTAGCCCTAACCCTAACCCTAACCCTTACCCTAACCCTAACCGTAACCTTAATTCTAACACTAAACCTAACCCTTACCCTAACCCTTACCCTTTCCCTAAGCCTAACCCTATCCTAACCCTTACCTTACCCTAACCCTAACCCTAACCCTAAACCTAAACCTAAGCATAACTCTAACTCTAACCCTAACCCTAACCCTATACCTCACCCTTACCCATACCCTAACCCTAAACCTAACCCTAACCCTAACACTTACCCTTACCCTAACCTGACCGAAACCCGAATCCTTACCGTAACCCTAACCCTATCCCTAACAATAACCCTAACACTTTCCCTTACCCTAATCCTAACCCTAACCCTAAACCTAACCCTGACATTAACCTTAACCCTAACCCTTACCCTTACGCTAACCCTAAACCTAACACTAACCCTAAACCTAACCCCTAACCCTAACCCTAACCCTAACCCCAATCCTAACCCAAACCTAAACCTTACAATAGCCTTAACACTTACCCTAACCCTAACCCCTAACCCTAACCCTAACCCTAACCCTAATCTAACCCTTACACTTACCCTAACCCTATCCCTAACCGTAACCCTTACCCTAACCCTAACCCTAACCCTGACCCTTACTCTAACCCTAACCGTAACCTTAACCCCAAAGCTAAACCTACCTCTAACCCTTACCCTTACCCTAACCCTATCGCTAACCCTAACCCTAAACCTAACCCTAACCCTACCCCTAACCATTACCCTAAACCTAACCCTAATCCTAACCCCTAACCCTAACCCTTAGCATAACCCTAACCCCTAACACTAACCCTAAACCTAACCCTGATCTAAATCTAACCCTAACCCTTACCCTAAACCTTACCCTTACCCTAACCCTAACCCTAACCCTAACCCTTACTATAACCCTAACCCTAACCGTAACCTAACCCTAACCCTAACCCTAAACCTTACCCTTACCCTAACCCTAACCCTAACCCTTACCCTTACCGTAACCCTAAACCTAACCCTAACCCTGACCCTAACCCTAACACTAACCCAAACCCTAACTAACACTTGCCCTAACCCTAACGCTAACCCTAAACCTAACCCTAAACTTTACCCTAACCCTAACCCTAACCCTAAATCTAACCCCTAACCCTAACGCTAACCCTAAACCTTACCCTTACCCTAACGCTAACCCTAACCCTAACCCCTAACCCTAAACATAACCCTAACACTTACCCTTACCCTAACCCTAACCCTAACCCTAACCCTAACCATATCCCTTACCCTTATCCTAACTTCAAAACAAACCCTAACCCTAAACCTAACCCTAACCCTAACCCTAACTCTTATTCTTACCCTAACCCAAACACTAACCCTAAACCTTACCCTAACCCTAACCCTAACCCTAACCCCAATCCTAACTCAAACCTAAACCTTACCCTAAACCTATCCCTTACCCTAACCCTAACCCCTAACCCTAACACTAACCCTAAACATAATCTAACCCTTACCCTTTCCCTAACTCTATTCCAACCCTAACCCTTACCCTAACCCTAACCCCTAACCCTAACACTAACCCTAACCCTAATCTAACCCTTACACTTTCCCTAACTCTATTCCAACCCTAACCCTTACCCTAACCCTAACCCTAACCCTCACACTAAACCTTACCCTTACCTTTACCCTAAACCTCAACCTAAACCTAAACCTAACCATTACCTTAACCCTGACCCTATCCATAACCCAAATGCCTAACCCTAACCCTAAACCTAAACTTACCCTTAACATAACCCTAACCCTACACTAACCCCTAATCCTAATCCTAACCATAATCCTTACCCTTACCCTAACCCTAACCCTAACCTTAACCCTAACCCTAACACTAACCCTAACCCTAACCCTAAACCAAACCCTAACCCTAAACCTAACCCTTACCCTTACACTAACAATAACCCTAACTCTAATCCTAACCCTTACCCTTTCCCTAAACCTAACCCTAACCCTAACCCAAACCTAACCCTAACCCTAACCCTAACCATAACCGTTACCCTTACCCTAAACCTAACCCTAACCCTAACATTAAACCTTACCCTTACCCTAAACCTAACCCTAACCCTAACCCTAACCCTTACCGTTACCTTAACACTAACCCTAACCCTAACTCTAACCCGTAACCCTAACCCTAACCCTAAACCTTACACTTACCCTAAAGTTAACCCTAACCCTAACCCCTCACCCTAAACATAACCATAACCCTTACCCTTATCCTAACCCTAAACCTAACCCTAGCCCTAAACCTAACCCTAACCCTAACCCTAACCCTACCCCTCAATCTTACCCTTAAACTAACCCCTAACCCTAACCTAAACCTAACCCTACCCCTTACCCTTACCGTAACCCATACCCTAACCCCTAAACCTAACCCTAATCCTAACCCTAATCTTACCCTTATCCTAACCCTAAAACTAACTGTAAACCTAACCCTAACCCTTACCCTAACCATAACTCTAACCCTAACCCTAACCACTACCCTTACCCCAACCCTAATCCTAAACCTAACCCTAAAACTTACACTTACCCTTACCCTAAACCTAACCCTAACCGTAACCCTAACCCAAAGCATTACCTTAACCTTAACCCTAACCCTAACCCTAACACCGAACCCTAACCCTAACCCTAAACCTTATCCTTACACTAACCCTAACCCAAACCCTAACCCCAACCCCTAACCCTAATCCTAACCCTAATCCTTACCCTTACCCTAACCCTAACCCTAAATCTAACCCTAACCCTAACCCTAACACTTACCCTTACCTAACCCTAACCCTAACCCTAACCCTTACACTTTCCCTAACCCTAACCCTAACCCTAACCCTAATCCTAACCCAAACCTAACGCTAAACCTAACCCTAACCCTAACCCTTACCATGACCCTAAACCTAACCCTAACCATAACCCTAAAACTTACCCTTCCACTAAACCTAACCGTAACCCTAACCGTAACCCTAAACCTTACCCTTATATTAACCCTAAACCTAACCCTAACCCCTAACCCTAACCCTAAACCTAAACCTTACCCTTACCCTAACCCTAACCCTAACCCTAACCCCTAACCCTAACCATAACCCTAACCTTTACCCTAACCCTTACCCTAAACTTAACCCTGAACATAACACTAATCCTAACCCTAACACTAAACCTAACACTAATCCTAACCCTAACCCTTAACGTTAACCTAATCTTAACCCTAAACCTAACCCTAACCCTAACACTTATCCTTACCCTAAACCTAACCCTAACACTTACCCTAACCCTAACCCTAACCCTAACCCTAACCCTTACCCTTACCCTTCCTAAACCCTAACCCTAACCCTAACACTTACCCTTACCCTAACCCTAACCCTGACCCTAACACTAACCTTACCCTAACCCTAACCCTAAACCTAACCCCAACCCTAACCCTAACCCTAAACCTAACCCTTACCCTTACCCTAAACCTAACCCTAAACCTAACCCTAACCCTAACCCTAAAGCTAACCCTAAGCGTAACTCTTATCCTTACTCCAACCCTAACCCTAACCATAACCCTTTCCAAAAACCTAACCCTAACCCTAATTCTAACCCTTGCCCTTACCCTAAACCCAACCCTAAACCTAACCCTAACCCTAACCGTAACCTTAACCCTATCCCTAACCCTAACCCTAACCCTTACACTATCCCTAACCCTAACCCTTAACCTTACCCTAACCCTAACCCTTACCCTAACCCTAACCCTTACCCTAACACTAACCCTAACCCTAACCCTAACCCTAACCCTTAACCTTACCCTAACCCTAACCCTAACCCTTACCCTAAACCTAACCCTAACCCTAACCCTAACCCTTAACCTTTCCCTAACGCTAACCCTATCCTTAAACCTAACCCTAACTCTAACCCTAACCCTAACCCTTACACTTACCCTAACCCTTACCCTAATCCTAACCATAACCCTAACCCTAACCCTTAACCTTACCCTAACCATAACCCTATACCTAACCCTAAACCTAACCCCTAACCCTAACCCTAACCCTAAACCTTACCCTGACCTTAACACTAACCCTAACCCTTACCCTTAACCTAACCCTAATCCTAACCCTAACACCTAACCCTAACCCTAACCCTAACCCTTACCCGTAACCTAACCCTAACCCTAACCCTAACCCTTACCCTACCCTAACCCTAATCCTAACCCTAACCCTAAAACCTAACCCTAACCCTAACCCTAACACCTAACCATAACCCTAACCCTTACCCAAACGTAAACCTAACCCTTACCCTAACCTTAACCCTAACCCTAACCCTAACCCTTACCCTAACCTAACCCTAACCCTAACCCTCACCCTCACCCTAACGCTAACCCTAACCCTAACCCTTACCCTAACCCTAAACCTAACACTAACCCTTACACTTACCCTAACCCTAACCCTAAACTTAACCCCATCCCTAAACCTAAACCTAACCCATACCCTTACCCTAACCCTAACCCTAAAACTAACCCTAACCCTAATACTAACCCTAACGCTAAACCTAACCCTAACCCTTACCCTAACCCTAAACCTAACACTAACCCTTACCCTTATCC
>JANJXV010001260.1:117500-120000 GCA_024803745.1 Megascapheus bottae | reverse complement strand
TCCCTAACTCTATTCCAACCCTAACCCTTACCCTAACGCTAACCCTAACCCTCACACTAAACCTTACCCTTACCTTTACCCTAAACCTCAACCTAAACCTAACCCTAACCATTACCTTAACCCTGACCCTAACCATAACCCAAACGCCTAACCCTAACCCTAAACCTAAACTTACCCTTAACATAACCCTAACCCTACACTAACCCCTAATCCTAGTCCTAACCCTAATCCTTACCCTTACCCTAACCCCTAACCCTAAACCTAACCTTAACCCTAACCCTAACACTAACCCTAACCCTAAAGCAAACCCTAAACCTAACCCTAACCCTTACCCTTACCCTAACACTAACCCTAACTCTAACCCTAACCCTTACCCTTTCCCTAACCCTAACCCTAACCCTAACTCAAACCTAACCCTAACCCTAACCATAACCATAACTGTTACCCTTACCCTAAACCTAACCCTAACCCTAACATTAAACCTTACCCTTACCCTAAACCTAACCCTAACCCTAACCCTAACCCTTACCGTTACCTTAACACTAACCCTAACCCTAACTCTAACCCGTAACCCTAACCCTAACCCTAAACCTTACACTTACCCTAAAGTTAACCCTAACCCTAACCCCTCACCCTAAACATAACCATAACCCTTACCCTTATCCTAACCCTAAACCTAACCCTAGCCCTAAACCTAACCCTAACCCTAACCCTACCCCTAAATCTTACCCTTAAACTAACCCCTAACCCTAACCTAAACCTAACCCTAACCCTTACCCTTACCGTAACCCAAACCCTAACCCCTAACTCTAACCCTAATCCTAACCCTAATCTTACCCTTATCCTAACCCTGAAACTAACTCTAAACCTAACCCTAACCCTTACCCTAACCCTAACCCTTACCCTAACCCTATCTCTAACCCTAACCCTAACCCTAATCCTAACCTTAACCCTGACACTTTCCCTTACCCTAACCCTAAACCTAACCCTTACCCTTACCCTAAACCTAACCCTAAACCTAACCCTAACCCTAACCCTAAAGCTAACCCTAAGCGTAACTCTTATCCTTACTCCAACCCTAACCCTAACCATAACCCTTTCCAAAAACCTAACCCTAACCCTAATTCTAACCCTTGCCCTTACCCTAAACCCAACCCTAAACCTAACCCTAACCCTAACCGTAACCTTAACCCTATCCCTAACCCTAACCCTAACCCTTACACTATCCCTAACCCTAACCCTTAACCTTACCCTAACCCTAACCCTTACCCTAACCCTAACCCTTACCCTAACACTAACCCTAACACTAACCCTAACCCTAACCCTTAACCTTACCCTAACCCTAACCCTAACCCTTACCCTAAACCTAACCCTAACCCTAACCCTAACCCTTAACCTTTCCCTAACGCTAACCCTATCCTTAAACCTAACCCTAACTCTAACCCTAACCCTAACCCTTACACTTACCCTAACCCTTACCCTAATCCTAACCATAACCCTAACCCTAACCCTTAACCTTACCCTAACCATAACCCTATACCTAACCCTAAACCTAACCCCTAACCCTAACCCTAACCCTAAACCTTACCCTGACCTTAACACTAACCCTAACCCTTACCCTTAACCTAACCCTAATCCTAACCCTAACACCTAACCCTAACCCTAACCCTAACCCTTACCCGTAACCTAACCCTAACCCTAACCCTAACCCTTACCCTACCCTAACCCTAATCCTAACCCTAACCCTAAAACCTAACCCTAACCCTAACCCTAACACCTAACCATAACCCTAACCCTTACCCAAACGTAAACCTAACCCTTACCCTAACCTTAACCCTAACCCTAACCCTAACCCTTACCCTAACCTAACCCTAACCCTAACCCTCACCCTCACCCTAACGCTAACCCTAACCCTAACCCTTACCCTAACCCTAAACCTAACACTAACCCTTACACTTACCCTAACCCTAACCCTAAACTTAACCCCATCCCTAAACCTAAACCTAACCCATACCCTTACCCTAACCCTAACCCTAAAACTAACCCTAACCCTAATACTAACCCTAACGCTAAACCTAACCCTAACCCTTACCCTAACCCTAAACCTAACACTAACCCTTACCCTTATCCTAACCTTAAACCTAAACCTAACCCTAACCCTAACCCTATACCCCACCCTTACCCATACCCTAACCCTAAACCTAACCCTAACCCTAACACTTAACCTTACCCTAACATGACCGAAACCCGAAGCCTTACCCTAACCCTAACCCTATCCCTAACACTACCCCTAACCCTACCATTACCCCTAACTCTAATACTTACCCCTAACCTAACCCTAACCCTAACCCTAACCGTTACCCTAACCCTAACCCTAAACCTAAACCTAACACTAAACCTAACCCTTACCCTAACCCTAACCCTTACCCTAACCCTATCTCTAACCCTAACCCTAACCCTAACCCTAACCCTAACCCTAACACTTTCCCTTACCCTAACC
>JANJXV010001260.1:10000-112500 GCA_024803745.1 Megascapheus bottae | reverse complement strand
ACTTCAAAACAAACCCTAACCCTAAACCTAACCCTAAACCTAACCGTAACCCTTACTCTTACCCTAACCCTAACGCTAACCCTAAACCTTACCCTAACCCTAACCCTAACCCTAACCCCAATCCTAACTCAAACCTAACCCTTACCCTAACCCTAACCCTTACCCTAACCCTAACCCCTAACCCTAACACTAACCCTAACCCTAATCTAACCCTTACACTTTCCCTAACTCTATTCCAACCCTAACCCTTACCCTAACCCTAACCCTAACCTTCACCCTAAACCTTACCCTTACCTTTACCCTAAACCTAAACCTAACCCTAACCCTAACCATTACCTTAACCCTGACCCTAACCCTAACACAAACACCTAACCCTAACCCTAAACCTAAACTTACCCTTAACCTAACCGTAACCCTACCCTAACCCCTAATCCTAATCATAACCCTAATCCTTACCCTTACCCCAACCCTAACCCTAACGTTAACGCTAACCCTAACACTAACCGTAACCCTAACCCTAACCCTAAACCTAACCCTAACCCTAACCCTAACCCTTACCCTTACACTAACAATAACCCTAACTCTAACCCTAACCCTTACCCTTTCCCTAGCCCTAACACTAACCCTAACCCTAACCCAAACCTAACCCTAACCCTAACCCTAACCATAACCGTTACCCTTACCCTAAACCTAACCCTAACCCTAACATTAAACCTTACCCTTACCCTAAACCTAACCCTAACCCTAACCCTAACCCTTACCGTTACCTTAACACTAACCCTAACCCTAACTCTAACCCCTAACCCTAACCCTAACCCTAAACCTTACACTTACCCTAAACCTAACCCTAACCCTAACCCTAACCCTAAACCTTACCCTTAAACTAACCCCTAACCCTAACCTAAACCTTACCCTAACCCTTACCCTTACCGTAACCCAAACCCTAACCCCTAACCCTAACCCTAATCCTAACCCTAATCTTACCCTTATCCTAATCCTAAACCTAACCTTAAACCTAACCCTAACCCTTACCCTAACCATAACCCTAACCCTAATCCTAACCACTACCCTTACCCCAACCCTAATCCTAAACCTAACCCTAAAACTTACACTTACCCTTACCCTAAACCTAACCCTAACCGTAACCCAAACCCTAAGCATTACCTTAACCCTTACCCTAACCCTAACCCTAACACCGAACCCTAACCCTAACCCTAAACCTTATCCTTACAATAACCCTAACCCAAACCCTAACCCCAACCCCTAACCCTAATCCTAACCCGAACCCTTACCCTTACCCTAACCCTAACCCTAACCCTAACCCTTACCCTTACCGTCCCTAAACCCTAACCCTAACCCTAACACTTACCCTTACCCTAACCCTAACCCTAAACATAACCCCAACCCTAACCCTAAATCTAAACCTAACCCTTACCCTTACCCTAAACCTAACCCTAAACCTAACCCTAACCCTAACCCCAAAGCTAACCCTAAGCGTAACTCTTATCCTTACTCCAACCCTAACCCTAACCATAACCCTTTCCAAAAACCTAACCCTAACCCTAATTCTAACCCTTACCTTTACCCTAAACCTAACCCTAAACCTAGCCCTAACCCTAACCGTAACCTTAACCCTATCCCTAACCCTAACCCTAACCATTACCCTATCCCTAACCCTAACCCTTACCCTTACCCTAACCCTAACCCTTACCCTAACCCTAACCCTTACCCTAACACTAACCCTAACACTAACCCTAACCCTAACCCTTAACCTTACCCTAACCCTAACCCTAAACCTTACCCTAAACCTAACCCTAACCCTAAACCTAACCCTTAACCTTTCCCTAATTCTAACCCTATCCTTAAACCTAACCCTAACTCTAACCCTAACTCTAACCCCTACACTTACCCTAACCCTTACCCTAATCCTAACCCTAACCCTAACCCTAACCATTACCCTTAATCTAACCATAACCCTATACCTAACCCTAAACCTAACCCTAAACCTAACCCCTAACCCTAACCCTGACCCTAACCCTAACCCTAACCCTTACCCTGACCTTAACAGTAACCCTAACCCTTACCCTTACCCTAACCCTAATCCTAACCCTAACCCTAAGCCCAAACTTTACCCTAACACTTAACCTTACCCTAACTCTAACCCTAACCCTAACCCTAACGTTCACCCTAACCCTAACCCTAACTCTAACCCATACCCTTACCCTAACGCTAACCCTAACCTTAACCCCAACCCTAAACCTGACCCTAACCCTAAGCATAACCCTTACCCTAAACCTAGCCCTAACCCTAACACTTACCCTTCCCCTAATCCTAACCCTAACCCCAACCCTAAACCTAACCCTTACCCTAACCCTAACCCTAACCTAAACCTAATCCTAACCCTAACCCTAACCCTTACTCTTACCCTTAACCTGATCCTAAACCTAAAGCTAACCCTAACCCTAACCCCTAACCCTAACCCTAACCCTATCCCTTAACCTTACCCTAACCCTAACCCTTACCCTAACTCTAACCCTAACCCTAACTCTTACCCTAACCCTCAAACTAAACCAAACCCTAACCCTAAACATAACCATAATCCTAAACCAAACCATAACCCTCACCCTTACCCTAACACTAACTCTAACCCTAACCCCTAACGCTAACCCTTACCGTAACCCTATCCCTAACCCTTACCCTTAACCTAACCCTTATTCTTACCCTAAACCTAAACATAAACTTAATGCTAACACTGCACCTAAGCCTAACCCTAACCCTTAGGCTAAACCTAACCCTAACCCTAACCCTAAGCCTAACCCTTACCCTTTCCCTAACCCTAACACTAACCTTAAACCTAACCCTAACTGTAACCCTAACCCTAACCCTTACCCTTATCCTAACCCTTACCCTAATCCTAACCATAACCCTAACCCTAATATTTACCCTTACCCTAACCATAACCCTAAACCTAGCCCTAACCCTAACCCTAACCCTAACTCCTAACCCTAACCCTAACCCTAACCCTTACCCTTACCCTTACCCTAACCCTAACCCTAATCCTAACCCTAACCCTAACCCTAACCTTAACCCTAACACTTACCCTTACCCTATCTTTAACTCAAACCCTAACCCTAAACTTCACACTAACCCTAACCCTAACCCTAACCCTAATCCTAACCATAACCCTAAACCTAATCCTAACCTTAATCCTAACCCTAACCCCTAACCCTAACCCTAACCCTAACCCTTACCCTAAACTTAACACTAACCCTGACCCTTATCATTACCCTAACCCTAATCCTAACCCTAACCCTAACCCTAACCTTAAAGCTAACACTTACCCTTACCCTAACTCTAACCCTAACCCTAACCTTCACCCTAAACCTAAACCTAACCCTAACCCTTACCCTTACCCTAATGCTAACCCTAACCTTAACCCCAACGCTAAACCTAACCCTAACCTAAGCCTAACCCTTACTCTAACCCTAACCCTAACCCAAACCCTTCCCCTTTCCCTAAGCCTAACCCTAACCTGAACCCTAAACCTAACACTTCCCCTAACCCTAACCCTTACCGTTACAGTAACTCTGACCCTAAACCTAGGCTAACCCTAAACCTCACCCCTAACTCTAACCCTAACCCTAACCCTGACCCTAACCCTTGCCCTTCCCCAAACTCTAACCCTAACCCTAAACCTAAGCCTAACACTTACCATAACCGTAACCCCAACCCTATCCCTTACCCTTACCCTAACCCTAACCCTAACCTTAACCCCAACCCTAAACCTAACGCTAACCCTTACCCTTAACCTAACCCTAACTCTAAACATAACCCCAACCCTAACCCTAACCCTGACCCTTGACTCAAACCCTACCCCTGACCAAACCCTTACGTTTACCCTAACCCTAACCCTAACCTTAATGCTAACCATAACCCTAACCCTAAACCTAAACCTTACCCTTACCCTAACCCTAACCCTAACCCTAACACCTAACCCTAACTCTAACGCTAACCCTTACCCTTACCCTAAACCTAACCCTAACCCTAACCCTTACCCTACCCTAACCATAAACCTAACCCTAACCCTAACACCTAACCCTAACCCTAACCCTTACCCTAACACCTAACACTAACCCTAACGCTAACCCTTACCCTTACCCTAACCCTAACCCTAACCCTAACCCTTACCCTACCCTAACCCTTACCCTAACCAAAACCCTAACCCTAACCCTGACCCTAATCCTTACCCTAACCTAACCGTAATCCTAACACTCACCCTCACCCTAACGCTAACCCTAACCCTAAACCTTACCCTAAACCTAAACCTAACACTAACCCTTACCTTACACTAATCCTAACCCTAAATTTAACCCCAACCCTAAATCTAACCCTAACCCTAACCCTTATTCTAACCCTAACCCTAACCCTAACCCTTACCCTAACCCTAAACCTAACACTAACCCTAACCCTAAACCTAACCCTTAACCTTACATTAACTCTAAACCTAATCCTAACCCTAACCCTAACCTTAATGCTAACACTAACCCTTACCCTAACCCTAAACCCTATTCCTAACCCTAACCCTTACCCTTACCTAACCCTAACCCTAACACTAACACTAACCCTAACCATAACCCTTACCCTAAACATAAACCTATACCTAACCCCACCCCTAACCCTAACCCTAACTCTAACCCTAACCCTAACCCTTACCCTTACCCTAAACCTAAACATAACCTTACTGCTAACCCTGAACCTAACCCTAACCGTAACCTTAACCTTACCCTAACTGTCACCCTAACCCTAAGCCTTACCCTTTCCCTAACCTAAACCTAATATAACTCTAACCCTTACCCTTACCCTCACCCTAACCCTAACACTAACCTTAACCCTATCCCTAACCCTAACCCTAACCCTAACCCTAACCCTAATCCTAACCCTAACCCTAAACCTAAACCTAAACCTAAAACTAACCCTAACCCTAAACCTAACCCTTAACCTTACCATATCCCTAAACCTAACCCTAAACTTAACCCTAATCCTAACCCTAAACCTAACACAAACCTAACCCTAACCCTTAACCTTACCTTAACCCAAACCCTAAAACTAAACCTAACCCTATCCGTAACCCTAACCCTAACACCTAACCCTAACCCTAACCCTTACCCTAACCCTTACCCTAACCCTAACCCTAACCCTAATTCCTACCCTAACCCTAAACCTAACCCAAAACCTACCCCTAACCCTAACCATTACCCTAAACATAACCCTAAACCAAACCCTAACCCTAACCCTTACCCTAACACTAACCCTAACCCTAACCCCTAACGCTAAGCCTTACCGTAACCCTGTCCCTAGCCCTAACCCTTACCCTTACCCTAACCCTAACCCTTACCCTAACTGTAACCCTAACCCTAACCCTAACACCGAACCCTAACCCTAACCCTTACCCTAACCCTAACCCTTACCCTTACCCTAAACCTAAACATAACCTTAATGCTAACACTGAACCTAACCCTAACCGTAACCCTAACCCTTACCATATACCTAACCCTAACCCTAACACTAACCCTTCCCCTTTCCCTAACCCTAACCCTAAACTTAAACCTAACCCTAATTGTAACCCTAACCATAATCCTTACCCTTACCCTAACCGTAACCCTAAAACTAGCCCTAACCCTAACCCTAACCCTAACCCCTAAGCCTAACCCTAACCCTAACCCTGTCCCTAGCCCTAACCCTTACCCTTACCCTAACCCTAACCCTTACCATAACTCTAACCCTAACCCTAACCCTAACCCTTACCCTTACCCTAAACCTAAACATAACCTTAATGCTAACACTGAACCTAACCCTAAGCCTAACCCTAACCCTTACCATAAACCTAACCCCTAAGCCTAACCCTAACCCTAACCCTGTCCCTAGCCCTAACCCTTACCCTTACCCGAACCCTAACCCTAACCCTTACCCTAACCCTAACCCTAACCACTAAGCCTAACCCTAACCCTAATCCTGTCCCTAGCCCTAAACCTTACCCTTACTCGAACCCTAACCCTAACCCTTACCCTAACCCTAACCCTTACCCTTACCCTAAACCTAAACATAACCTTAATGCTAACACTGAACCTAACCCTAAGCCTAACCCTAACCCTTACCATAAACCTAACCCTAACCCTAACCCTAACCCTTCCCCTTTCCCTAACCCTAACCCTAACCTTAAACTTAACCCTAAATGTTACCCTAACCCTAACTCTTACCCTTACACTAATCCTAACCATAACCCTAACCCTAACCCTTACCCTTACCCTAACCATAACCCTAAACCTAGCCCTAACCCTAACCCTAACCCTAACCCCTAACCCTAACCCTAACCCTTACCCTAACCTTAACACTAACCCTAACCCTTACCCATAACCTTATCCTAAACCTAATCCTAACCCTAACCCTAACCTTAACCCTGACACTTACCCTTACCCTTACCCTAACTCTAACCCTAACCATAACCCTAACTTTAAACCTAAACCTAACTCTAACCTTCACACTAACCCTAACCCTAACCCTAACCCTAAACATAACCCTAACCCTAACCATAACCCTAAACCTAATCCTAACCCTAACCCTTACCCTTACCCTAACCCTGATCCTAACCCTAACCCTAACCCTAACCTTAACCCTAACACTTACCCTTACCCTAACTCTAACCCTAACCCTAATCTTAACCTTCACCCTAACCCTAACCTTAACACTTACCCTTAGCCTAACGCTAACCCTAACCTTAACCCCAACCCTGAACCTAACCCTAACGCTAAGCCTAACCCTTACTCTAACCCTAACCCTAACCCTAACCCTTACCCTTACCCTAACCCTAACCCTAACCCTAACCCTTACCCTTACCCTAACCCTAACCCTAACACTAACACCTAACCCTAAAACTATCCCTAACACCTAACCCTAACCCTAACCCTTACCCTTAACCTAACCCTAAGCCTAACCCTAACCCTTACCCTTACCCTATCCCTAACCCTAACCCTAACCCTGACCCTAACACCTAACCCTATCCCTAACCCTAATACTAAACCTAACCCTAACCCTTAACCTTACCCTAACCCGAACCCTAATCCTAACCCTAACCCTAACCTTAATGCTAACCCTAACCCTAACCCTAACCCCTATCCCTAAACGTAACCTTTACACTAACCGTAACCCTAACACTAACACTAACCCTAACCATTACCCTTACCCTAACTCTAACCCTAAACCTAACCCTAACCCTACCCCTAACCCTAACCCTAACTCTAACCCTAACCCTAACCCTAAACCTTACCCTTACCCTAAACCTAAACATAACCTTAATGCTAACCCTGGACCTAACCCTTACCCACCTTAACCTTACCCTAAACGTAACCTTAACCCTAACCCTAACCCTTACCCTTTCCCTAAACCTAACACTAACATTAATCCTATCCCTAACCCTAACCCTAACCCTTTCCCTCACCCTAACCCTAACCTAAACCTAACCCTAACCCTAACCCTAACCCTTAACGTTACCATATCCCTAAAGCTCACCCTAACCCTAACCCTAATCCTAACCCTAACCTAACATTAACCCTAACACTAACCCTTAACCTTACCCTAACCCTAAACCTAAATCTAACCCTATCCCTAACCCTAACCCTTACCCTTACCATAACCCTAAACCTAATCCTAACCCTAACCCTAACCCTAACCCTAACACCTAACCCTAACCCGAACCCTTACCCTAACCCTAACCCTAACCCTTACCCTAAACCTAACCCTAACACTAACCCTAACCCTAACACTTACCCTTACCCTAACCCTAACCCTTACCCTTACCCTAAACCTGAACATAACCTTAATGCTAACACTGAACCTAACCCTAACCCTAACCCTAACCTTAACCCTACCCCTAACCATAACCCTAACCTCAACCCTTACGCTTACCTTACCACTAACCCTAACCTTAATGCTAACCCTAACCCTAACCCTTACCCTACCCGAAACCCTAACCCTAACCCTAATCCTTACCCTAAACCTAACCCTAACCCTAACCCTAAACCTAACCCTAACACTTACTGTAACCCTAACCCCAACCCTAACCCTTATCCTTACCCTAACCCTAACCCTAACCCTTACCCTAAACCTAACCCTAACACTAACCCTAACCCTAACACTTACACTTACCCTAACCCTAACCCTTACCCTTACCCTAAACCTAAACATAACCTTAATGCTAACACTGAACCTAACCCTAACCCTAACCCTAACCCTAACCTTAACCCTAACCCTAACCATAACCCTAACCCCAACCCTTACGCTTCCCTTAACAGTAACCCTAACCTTAATGCTAACCCTAACCCTAACACTTACCCTAACCAAAACCCTAACCCTAACCCTAATCCTTACCCTAAACCTAACCCTAACCCTAACCCGAAACCTAACCCTAACACTTACCCTTACCCTAACCCTAACCCTTACCCTAACTCTTACCCTAACCCAAACCCTAACCCTAACCCTAAACCTTACCCTAACCCTAACCCAAACCCTAACCCTAACCCTTACCCTAACCCTAACCCCTAACCCTAACCCTTACCCTAACCCTAACCCTAACCCTATCCCTTACCCTTACCATAACCATAACCCTTACCCTCACTCTAACCCTAACCCTAACAACCAACCCTAACCCTAATCCTTACCCTAACCAAAACCCTAAACCTTACCCTACCCTAACCTTAATGCTAACCCTAACCCTAACCGTAATCCTAACCCGTATACCTAACCGTAACCCTTACCCTAACCCTAACCCTGACACTAACACTAACCCTAACCATTACCCTTACCCTAACCCTAACCCTAACCCTAACCCTTACCCTTACCCTAAACTTAAACATAACCTTAATGCTAACCCTGAACCTAACCCTAACCCTAACCCTTACCCTAAAGCTAACTCGAACCCTAACCCTTACCCTTTCCCTAACCCTAAACCTAACCCTAACTCTAACCCTTACCCTTACCCTCACCCTAACACTAACACTAAACTTAACCCTAACCCTAACCCTAACCCTAACCCTTACCCTCACCCTAAACCTAACCCTAAACCTAAACCTATACCTAACTCTAACCCTAACCCTAACCCTTAACCTTACCATATCCTTAAACCTAACCCTAACCCTAACCCTAATCCTAACCCTAAACTTAACTCTAACCCTAACCCTAACCCTAACCCTTACCCTTATCCTAACCCTAACCCTAAACCTAACCCTAACCCTCACCCTAAGCCTTACGCTTACCCTAACCCTAACCCTAAACCTAACTCTAACCCTAACCTTAACAATAACACCTAACCCTAACCCTAATCCTAACCCTAACACTTACCCTGACCCTAAACCTAACCCTAAACTTAATGCTAACCCTAACCCTAACCCTAACCCTTACCCTAACCCTAACACTAATCCCTACCCTAACCCTAACCCTAATCCTAACCCTAACCCTAAGGTTAATGCTAACACTAACCCTAACCCTAACCATAACCCTTACCTTTACCCTAACCCTAACCCTAACATTAAACCTAACCCTAACCATAACCCAAAACCTAACCCTAATCCTAACCCTTACCCTTACCCTAAACCTAACCCTAAACTTAACCCTAAATCTAAACCTAACCCTTACCCTTACCCTTACCCTAACCCTAACCCTAACCCTAACCCTATCCCCTGACCCTAAACCTAACCCTAATCCTAACCCTTACCCTTACCCTAATCCTAACCGTAAACTAAATGCTAACACTAACATTAAACCTAACCCTACCCGAACCCTCACCCTAACCCAAACCCTAACCACTACATTAAACCTAACCCTAACCCTAACCCTATCCTTTACCCTAACCCTAACCCTAACCCTAACCCTTACCCTAACCCTAACCCTAACCCAAACCCTAAAGCTAACCCTAACCCTAACCCTAACGCCTAAGCCTTACCCTTACCCTAACCCTAACCCTAACACTAACACTAACCCTAACCATTAAAATTAAACTAACCCTAACCCTAAACCTAACCCTGACCCTACCCCTAACCCTAACCCTAACTCTAACCCTAATCCTAACCCTTACCCTTACCCTAAACTTAAACATAACCTTAATGCTAACCCTGACCCTAACCCTAACCCTAACCTTAACCCTTACCCTAAACGTAACCCTAACCCTAACCCTAACCCTCACCCTTTCCCTAACCCTAAACCTAACCCTAACTCTAACCCTTACCCTTACACTCACTCTAACCGTAACACTATCCTTAACCCTAACCCTAACCCTAACCCTAACCCTTACATTTACCCTCACCTATCCCTAACCCTAAACATAAACCTCACATTAAACCTAACCGTAACCCCTAAACTTACCATATGCCTATACCTAACCCTAACCCTAATCCTAACCCTAACCCTTACCCTTACCCTCACACTAACTCTAACCCTAAACCTTAACACTAACCCTATCCCTAACCCTAACCCTAACACTTACCCTTACCCTCACCCTAACCCTACCCTAAACCTTCACACTAACCCTAACCGTAACCCTAACCCTAACCCTTACCCTAAACCTAACCCTAACCCTAACCCTAACCCTAACACCTAACGCTAACCCTAACCCTTACCCTAACCCTAACCCTAACCCTTACACTAACCCTAACCCTAACACTAACCCTAACCCTAACACTTACCCTTACCCTAACCCTAAACCTTACCCTTACCCTAAACCTTAACATAACCTTAATGCTAACACTGAACCTAACCCTAACCCTAACCCTAACCCTAACGCTTACCCTTTCCCTAACCCTAACTCTAACCTTAAACCTAACCCTAACTCTTACCCTAAACCTAAACCTAACCCTTACTCTTACCCAAACCCTTACCCTAATCCTAAACATAACCCTAACCCTAACCTTACCCTTACCCTAATCCTAACCCTAAACCTAACCCTAACCCTAACCCTAACCCTAACCCCTAACCCTAACACTAACCCTAACCCTAACACTTTCCTTTACCCTAACCCTAACCCTAAACCTAAACCTAACCAAAACCCTAACCCTTACCCTTACCCTAACCCTAACCCTAACCCTAACTCTCACCCTTACCCTACCTAATCCCAACCCTAACCCTAACCCTTACCCTAAACCTAACCGTAACACTTAAGCTAACCATAAACCTAAACCTAAATCTAACCCTAAACCTAACCCTTACCCAACCCTAACCCTTACCCTAACCCTATCTCTAACCCTAACCCTAAACCTAACCTTAACACTCACCCTTACCCTTACCCTAACCCTAACCGTAACCATAACCCTGAACCTAACACTAACCCTAACCCTAACCCCTAACCCTTACCCTTAACCTAACCCTAATCCTAACCTTAATGCTAACCCTAACCCTAACCCTAATCCTAACATTTACCGTAACCTTAACCCTAATCCTTAGCATAAACCTGACCCTAAACCTAACCCTAAACCTAAACCTAAACCTTACCCTAACACTAAACCTTACCCTAACCCTATCCCTAAACCTAACCCTAACTTTACCCCTAACCCTTACCTTACCCTAACCCTAACCCTAACCTTTACCCTAAACCTAACCCTAACCCTAACCCTAACCCTAACCCTTACCCTTACCCTAACCACTAACACTAAGCCTAACCCTATCCCTTATCCTTATCCTAATTTCAAAACAAACCCTAACCCTAACACTTTCCTTTACCCTAACCCTAACCCTAAACCTAAACCTAACCAAAACCCTAACCCTTACCCTTACCCTAACCCTAACCCTAACCCTAACACTTACAATAACCCTAACCCTAACCCCTAACCCTAACCCTAACCCTAACTCTCACCCTTACCCTACCTAATCCCAACCCTAACCCTAACCCTTACCCTAAACCTAACCGTAACACTTAAGCTAACCATAAACCTAAACCTAAATCTAACCCTAAACCTAACCCTTACCCAACCCTAACCCTTAACCTAACCCTATCTCTAACCCTAACCCTAAACCTAACCTTAACACTCACCCTTACCCTTACCCTAACCCTAACCGTAACCATAACCCTGAACCTAACCCTAACCCTAACCCTAACCCTTACCCTTATCTTAACCCTAACCCCAAACCTAACTCTAACACTTACCCTTACCCTACACATAACCCTAAGCCTAACTCTAACCCTAAACCTTACTCTTACCTAAAACTAACCCTAACGCTTACCCTAACCCTAACCCTAACCCTAACCATAACACTTACCCTTACCTTAACCCTAAACCTAACCATAACCATAACCCCTAACCCTAACCCTAATCCTAAACCTTACGCTTACCATAACCCTAAACCTATCCCTAAACCTAACCCTAACGATAACCCTAACCATAACCCTAACCCTAACCTTACCCTTACCCTAACCCTAACCCTAACTTAGCCTTAACCCTAACACTAACCTGAACACTAACACTTACACTGACCATAACCCTAACACTAACCCTAAACCTAAGCCAAACCCTAACCCTATCCCTTACACTAACCCTAACCCTAACCCCTAACCATAACCCTTACCCTAAACCTAACCCTAACCCTAACGCTTACCCTTACCCTAAACCTAACCTTTACCCTAACTCTAACCATAACCCTAACCCTAACACCTAACCCTAACTCTAACCCTTACCCTAACCCTAACCCTTACCCTTACCCTAACCTTAACCCTAACACTAACCCTAACCCTTACCCTTCCCCTAACCCTAACCCTAACCCTAACCTTAATGATAAGCCTAACACTAACCCTAACCCTAACCCCTATCCCTAACCCTAACCTTTACCCTAACCCTAACCCTAACACTAAGAGTAACCCTAACCCTAACCCTTACCCTAACCCTAACCCTAAACCTAACCCTAAACCTACCCCTAAACCTAACCCTAACCCTTACCCTTACCCTAACCCTAATCCTAAACCTTATCCTTACCCTAACCCTAAACCTAATCCTAACCCTAACCCTTACCCTTACCCTTACCCTAACCCTAACCCTAAACCTACACCTAACTCCAACCCTAACCCTAACACTAACCCTTTCCCTAAACCTAACACTAACCCTAATTCTAACCCTTACCCTTACCCTAAACCTAACCCTAAACATAACCCTAACCCTAACCGTAACCTTAACACTATCCCTAAACCTAACCCTAACCCTTACCCTTACCCAAACCCTAACCCTAACCCTAATCCTAAACCTAACCCTAACCATTACCCTAATCCTAACCCTAAACCTAAGTCTAACCCTAACCCTAACCCTAACTCCTAAACCTAACCCCAACCCTAACCCTAAACCTAATCCTAACACTTTCCGAAACCCTAACCCTAACATAACCCTTACACTTAACCTAACCCTAACCCTAACCCTAACCCTAACCCTAACCCTTACCCTTACCCTCACCCTAACCCTAACCCTAAACCTAAACCTAACCCTAACCCTTACCCTTACCCTCACCCTAACCCTAACCCTAACCCTAACCCTAACCCTAACCCTTACCTTAACCCTAAGCCTAACTCTAACACTTAAGCTAACCCTAACTCTACCCCAAACCCTAAACCTAAAACTAACCCTAACCCTAACCCCTAAACCCAACCCTAACCCTAACCCTTACCCTGATCATAACTTCAAAACTAACCCTAACCCTAACCCTAACCCTTACCCTATCCTTAACCCTAACACTAACCCCTAACCCTAAACATAACCCTAACTCTTACGCTTACCGTAACCCTTACCCTAACCCTAACCCTAAAACTAGCCCTAAGCCTAACCCTAACCTTAACCCTAAACCTTACCCTTACCCTAACCCCTAACCCTAAACCTAACCCTAAGCCTAACCCTAATCCTAACCCAAACCTAAACCTTACCCTAACTCTAAAACTTACCCTAAACCTAAGCCCTAACCCTAACACTTACCTAACCCTAACCTAAACCTTACCCTTACCCTACCCCTATCCCTAACCCTAACCCTTAACCTAAATCTAACCCTAACCCTGACCCTTACTCTAACCCTAACCGTAACCTTAACCCCAAACCTAAACCTAACCGTAACCCTTACCCTTACCCTAACCCTTACCCTAACCCCAACCCTAACCCTAACCCTTACCCTAACCCTAACCCTAAACCTAAGCCTAACCCTTACCCTTATCCTAACCTTAACCCCAAACCTAACCCTAACCCAAATCCTAACCCTAAATTTAACACTTACCCTTACCCTAAACATAACCCTATTCCTTAGTCTAACTGTAACCCTAACACTAACCCTAAGCCTAACCCCTACCCTAACCCTAAACGTAACCCTAACCCTTACCCTTACCGTAACCCTAAACCTAACACTAACCCATACCCTAACCCTACCCCTAACCCTAATCCTAACCCTAACCCTTACCCTTACCCTAACCCTAACCCTAACCTTAACCCTAACTCTAACACTAACCCTAACCCTAACTCTTACCCTTACCCTAACCCTAACTCTAAACCTAACTCTAACCCTAACTCTAAGCCTAACCCTTACCCTTACCCTAACCCTAAACCTAAACCTAAACCTTACCCTTACCCTAACCCTAACCCTAACCCTAAACTTAATGCTAACCCTAACCCTAACCCTAACCCTAAGCCAAATCCTTACCCTTTCCCTAACCCTAACCCTAACCCTAACCCTAACTTACCCCTACCGAAACCCTAACCCTAACCCTAACTTTAACCCTAACCTTAACACTAACCGTAACCCTTACCCTTACCCTAACCATAACCCTAACCCTACTCCTTACCCTAACCCTACCCCTAACCCTAACCCTAACCCTTACCCTAACCCTAACCCTAACCCTAAGCCAAATCCTTACCCTTTCCCTAACCCTAACCCTAACCCTAACCCTAACTTACCCCTACCGAAACCCTAACCCTAACCCTAACTTTAACCCTAACCTTAACACTAACCGTAACCCTTACCCTTACCCTAACCATAACCCTAACCCTAACCCTTACCCTAACCCTAACCCTAAACCTAACCCTAAGCCGAACCCTTACCCTTTCCCTAACCCTAACCCTAACCCTAACCCTAAACCTAAACCTAACCCAAACCCTAACCCTAAACCTCAACCTTACCCTAACCCTAACCCTAACCCTAACACTAACAATTACCCTTACCCTAAACTAACCCAAACCCTAACCCTTACCCTAACCCTAACCCTATCCCTAACCCCAACCCCTAACCCTACCCCTAACCCTAACTCTAATAATTACCCCTACCCTAACTCTAACCCTAACCCTAACCCTTACCCTAACCCTAACCCTAACACTTTCCCTCACCCTAACCCTAAACCTAACCCTAATATTAACCCTAAACCTAACCCTTACCCTTACCCTAACCCTAACCCTAACCCTAACACTTACCCTTACACTATCCCTAACCCTAACCCTAACCAGCACACTAATCCTAACCTTAACCCCTAACCCTAACCCTAACCCTAACTCTAACCCTTACCCCGGAACTAATCCTAACCCTAACCTTAACCCTTACCATAACCCTAACCCTAACCCCTACCCTAACCCTAACGCTAAACCTAAACTTAACCCTACACCTAACCCTTACTCTAACCCTAACACTTACCCTAAACCTATCCCTAAACGTAACCCTAACCATAACACTAACCCTAACCCTAAACCTAACCCTAACTCTAACTCTAAAACTAACCCTAACCCTAACCCTAACCTTACCCTTACCATAACCCTAACCCTAAAACTAACCCTAAACCTAACCCTAACCCTTCTCCTACCCTAACCCTAACTGTAAACCTAACCGCAACCCTAACCCTAACCCTAACCCCTAACCCTAACCCTAACCCTGACCCTAACACTTACTTTACCCTAACCCTAACCCTAACCTTAATGCTAACCCTAACCCTAACTGTAACCCTTACCCTAACCCTAAACCTTACACTAACCCTAACCCTACCCCTAACCCTTACCTTAACCCTAAGCCTAACTCTAAAACTTAAGCTAACCCTAACTCTACCCCAAACCCTAAACCTAAAACTAACCCTAACCCTAACCCCTAAACCCAACCCTAACCCTAACCCTTACCCTGATCATAACTTCAAAACTAACCCTAAACCTAACCCTTACCCTATCCTTAACCCTAACACTAACCCCTAACCCTAAACCTAACCCTAACTCTTACGCTTACCGTAACCCTTACCCTAACCCTAACCCTAACCCTAGCCCTAAGCCTAACCCTAACCTTAACCCTAAACCTTACCCTTACCCTAACCCCTAACCCTAACCCTAAACCTAAGCCTAACCCTAATCCTAACCCAAACCTAAACCTTACCCTAACCCTAAAACTTACCCTAAACCTAAGCCCTAACCCTAACACTAACCTAACCCTAATCTAACCCTTACCCTTACCCTAACCCTATCCCTAACCCTAACCCTTCACCTAACCCTAACCCTAACCCAGACCCTTACTCTAACCCTAACCGTAACCTTAACCCCAAACCTAAACGTAACTCTAAGCCTTACTCTTACCCTAACCCTAACCCTAACCCTAAACCTTACCCTAACCCTAACCTTAACCATCAACCTAACCCTAAACCTAACCCTAAACCCTAACACTAACCCCTACCCTAACCCTAATCTAACCCTTAACCTTACCCTAACCCTAACCCTAAACCTATTCCTTACCCTAACCCTGACCCTTACTCTAACCCTAACCGTAACCTTAACCCCAAACCTAAACCTAACCGTAACCCTTACCCTTACCCTAACCCTTACCCTAACCCCAACCCTAACCCTAACCCTTACCCTAACCCTAACCCTAAACCTAAGCCTAACCCTTACCCTTATCCTAACCTTAACCCCAAACCTAACCCTAACCCAAATCCTAACCCTAAATTTAACACTTACCCTTACCCTAAACATAACCCTATTCCTTAGTCTAACTGTAACCCTAAACCTAACCCTAACCCTTACCCTTACCGTAACCTTAACCCTAACCGTAACCCTAACTCTAACACTTACCCTTACCCTAACCCTAACCCTGACCCTGACCCTAACCTTACCCTAACCCTAACACTAACCCTAAGAATAACCCCTACCCTAACCCTAAACGTAACCCTAACCCTTACCCTTACCGTAACCCTAACCCTAACACTAACCCAAACCCTAACCCTACCCCTAAACCTAATCCTAACCCTAACCCTTACCCTTACCCTAACCCTAACCCTAACCTTAACCGTAACCCTAACACTAACCCTAACCCTAACTCTTACCCTTACCCTAACCCTAACTCTAAACCTAACTCTAATCCTAACTCTAAGCCTAACCCTTACCCTTACCCTAACCCTAAACCTAAACCTAAACCTAAACCTTAACCTTACCCTAACCCTAACCCTAAACTTAATGCTAACCATAATCCTAACCCTAACCGTAACCCTACTCCTTACCCTAACCCTACCCCTAACCCTAACCCTAACCCTTACCCTAACTTACCCCTACCGAAACCCTAACCCTAACCCTAACTTTAACCCTAACCCTAACACTAACCCTAACCCTTACCCTTACCCTAACCATAACCCTAACCCTAACCCTTACCCTAACCCTAACCCTAACCCTAACCCTAACCCTAAGCCGAACCCTTACCCTTTCCCTAACCCTAACCCTAACCCTAACCCTAACTTACCCCTACCATAACCCTAACCCTAACCCTAACTTTAACCCTAACCCTAACACTAACCCTAACCCTTACCCTTACCATAACCATAACCCTAACCCTAAACCTAACCCTAACCCTACCCCTAAACCTTAACCTTACCCTAACCCTAACCCTAAACCTAACCCTAAACCTAAACCTAACCCAAACACTTAACCTTACCATAACCCTAAACCTAACCATAACCCTAACTGTAACCCTAACCCTACCCCTAAACCTTTCCCTTACCCTAATCCTAACCCTAAACCTAACCCTAACATTAACCCTAACCCCTAACCCTAACCCTTATCCTAACCCTAACACTTACCCTTACCCTAAACCTAACACTAAACTTAATGCTAACCCTAACCCTGACCCTAAGCCTTACCCTAACCCTAATCCTAACCCTAAACCTAACATTAATGCTAATCCTAACCCTAACTCTAATCCTAACCCTTACACTTTCCCTAACCCTAACCCTAACCCTAACCCTAATCCTAACCCAAACCTAACGCTAAACCTAACCCTAACCCTAACCCTTACCATGACCTTAAACCTAACCCTAACCCTAACCCTAAAACATACCCTTCCCCTAAACCTAACCGTAACCCTAACCGTAAGCCTTGCCCTTACCCTTATATTAACGCTAACCCTAACCTTAACCCCTAACCCTAACCCTAAACCTAAACCTTACCCTTACCCTAACCCTAACCCTAACCCTAACCCTTACCCTAACCCTAACCCTAATCCTAACACTTACCCTAATCCTAACCCTAACCCAAACACTAAACCTAACCCTAACCCTAACCCCAACCCCTAACCCCAAAACTAACCCTAACGCTTAACCTTATTATAACTTCAAAACTAACCCTAACCCTAACCCTAACACTAAAGCTCACCCTTACCTTTACCCTTACCCTATCCCTAACCCTAACCCTAACACTTACCCTTACCCTAACCTAACCCAAACCCTAACCCTAACCCTAACCCTAAACCTAACCATAAACCTAAAACTAACCCTATTCCTAACCCTTACCCTTATGCTAACCGTAACCCTAAACCTAACACTAACCCTTACACTTACCCTAACACTAACCCTAACCCTAAACCCTAAACCTAACCCCAACCCTAACCCTAACCCTAACCCTAATCCTAACCCTAACCCTTACCTTACCCTAACCCTAACTCTAAACCTAACCCTAACCCTAACCCTAACACTTAACCTTACCCTAACCCTAACCCTAACCCTAATGCTTGCCCTACCCTAACCCTAACCATTAACCTTACCCTTACCCTAACCCTAACCCTAACCCTTATCCTAACCCTAACCATAAACCTAACCCTAACCCTAACTCTAAACCTAACCCCAACCCTAACCCTAACCCTAACCCTTACCCTTACCCTAACCATAACCATAAACCTAACCCTAACCCGATCCCTAACCCTAACGCTTACCCTTACCCTAACCCTAACCCTAACCCTAATGCTTGCCCTACCCTAACCCTAACCATTACCCTTACCCTTACCCTAACCCTAACTCTAACCCTAACCCTTACCCTTACCCTAACCCTAACCATAAACCTAACCCTAACCCTAACCCTAACCCTAACCCTAACACTTACCCTTACCCTAACCCTAACCGTAACCCTAATGCTTGTCCTACCCTAACCCTAACCATTACCCTTACCCTAACCCAAAACCTAACCCTCGCTCTAACCCTAACACTAACCATAACCATTACCCTAACACTAACCCTAACCCTAACCCTAATCCCTAACACTAACCCTAACCCTAACCCTCACTCTAACCCTAACCTTAACCCTAACCCTAATCATTACCGTAAAACTAACCCTAACCCTAACCCTTATACTTACCCTAACCCTAACCCTAAACTTAACCCCAACCCTAAAATTAACTCTAACCCTTCCCCTTTCCCTAACTCTAACCCTAAACCTAACCCTAAACCTAACCCTAACCCTAAACCTAACCCTAACACCAACCCTAACCCTAACCCTAACCCTAACCCTAACACTTACACTTACCCTAACCATAACCCTAACCCTAATGCTTGGCCTACCCTAACCCTTACCCTAACCATTACACTTACCCTAACACAAAACCTAACCCTCACTCTAACCCTAACCCTAACCCTAACCCTAACCCAAACACTTAACCTTACCATATCCCTAAACCTAACCCTAACCCTAACCCTAACCGTAACCCTAACCCTAATCCTTTCCCTTACCCTAATCCTAACCCTTAACCTAATCCTAACGCTAACCCTAACCTTAACCCTAACCCCTAACCCTAACCCTAATCCTAACACTAACCCTTACGCTTACCCTAAACCTAACCCTAAACTTAATGCTAACCCTAACCCTAAGCCTTACCCTAACCCTAACATTAACCCTAACCTTAATGCTAATCCTAACCCTAACCCTAATCCTAACCCTTACCCTTTCCCTAAGCCTAACCCAATCCTAACCCTTACCTTACCATAGCCCTACCCCTAACCCTAAACCTAACCCTAACCCTAACTCTAAATCTAAACCTAATCCTAAACCTTACCCTTACCCTAACCCTAAACCTAAACATAACACTAAACCTAACCCTAACCGTTCCCCTTACCCTAAATCTAACTGTAAACCTAACCCCAACCCTAACCCTAACCCTAACCCCTGACCGTAACCGTAACCCTGACCCTAACCCTTACCTTTACCCTAACCCTAACCCTAACCTTAAAGCTCTCCCTAACCCTAACCCTTATCATAACCCTTACCCTAACCCTAACCCTAACCCTAACCCTAACCCTAACCTAACCCTAACCCTAACCCTAACCCTAACACTTACCCTTACCCTAACCCTAACCCTAACCCTAATGCTTGCCCTACCCTAACCCTAACGATTACCCTAACCCTAACCGAAAACCTAACCCTCTCTCTAACCCTAACCATAACCATAATCATAACCATTACCCTAACATTAACCCTAACCCTAACCCTAACCCCTAACACTAACCCTAACCCTAACCCTAACCCTAACCATACCCCTAAACCTTACCCTTACCCTAACCCTAAACCTAACCTTAACCCCAATCCTAAAACTAACCCTAAACCTTACCCTAACCCTAACCCTAACCCTAACGCTAACCTTAACCCTGACGATAACCCTTACCCTTACCCTAACCCTAACCCTAACCCTAAACCCAACCCTAACCTTTACCCTTCCCCTAACACTAACCCTAAACCTAACCCTAACCCTTCCCCTTCCCCTATACCTAACCCTAACCCTAACCCTAGCCCTAACCCCTACCCTAATCCTAAACCTAAACCTAACCCTAACCCTAACCTTAAACCTAACCCCTAATCCTAACCCTAATCCTAACCCTAACCCTTACCCTTACCCTAAACCTAACCCTAAACTTAATGCTAACCCTAACCCTAACCCTAAGCCTTACCCTAACCCTAACCCTAACCCTAACCTTAATGCTAATCCTAAACCTAAACCTAACCCTAACCCTTACACTTACCCTAACCCTAACCCTAACCCTAACCCTTACCCTTACCCTAATCCTAACCCTAAACCTAACCCTAACCCTAACCTTAACCATAACCCCTAATCCTAACCCTAATCCTAACCCTAACCCATAGCCATACCCTAAACCTAACCCTAAATACAATGCTAACCCTAACCCTAAAGCTAAGCCTTACCCTAACCTTAATTCTAAACCTAACCCTAACCCTAACCCTAACCCTTTCCCTAAGCCTAACCCAATCCTAACCCTTACCTTACCATAACCCTAACCCTAACCCTAAACCTAACCCTAACCCTAACTCTAAAACTAAACCTAACCCTAACCCTTACCCTTACACTTACCCTAACCCTAACGATTACCCTTACCCTAACCCAAAACCTAACCCTCGCTGTAACCCTAACCCTAACCATAACCATTACCCTAACACTAACCATAACCCTAACCCTAACCCCTAACAATAACCCTAACCCTAACCCTCACTCTCACCCTAACCTTAACCCTAACCCTAACCATTACCCTAACACTAACCATAACCCTAACCCTTACCCTTACCCTAACGCTAACCCTAACACTTACCCTTACCCTAACCTTAACACTAACTCCTACTCTTACCCTAACCCTAACCATAAACCTAACCCTAACCCTAACACTAACCCTAACCCTAAACCTAACACTTACCCTTAACCTAACCCTAACCCTAACCCTAATGCTTGCCCTACCCTAACCCTTACCCTAACCATTACACTTACCCTAACCCAAAACCTAACCCTCACTCTAACCCTAACCCTAACCCTAACCCTAACCCCTACTCTTACCCTAATCCTAACCATAAAACTAACCCTAAACCTAACCCTAACCCTAACCCTAAACCTAACACTTACCCTTACCCTAACCTTAACCCTAACCCTAATGCTTGCCCTACCCTAACCCTTACCCTAACCATTACACTTACCCTAACCCAAAACCTAACCCTCACTCTAACCCTAACCCTAACGCTAACCATTTCCCTAACACTAACCCTAACCCTATCACTACCCCTAACACTAACCCTAACCCTAACCCTCACTCTAACCCTAAATTTAACCCTAACCCTAACCATTATCTTAACATTAACCCTAACCCGAACACTTACACTTACCCTAACCCTAACCCTAACCTTAACCCCAACCCTAAAACTAACCCTAACCGTTACCCTTCCCCTAACTCTAACAATAAACCTAACCCTAACCCTAACCCTAACCCTTACCCTAACCCTAACCCTAACCCTAACCCTAACCTTAACCCTAACCCTCACCCTGACCCTAACCCTAACCCAAAACCTATCCCTAAACCTAAATCTAACCCTTACACTTACCCTAAACCTAACTCTAACCCTAACCCTAACCCTTACCCTTACCTTAACCTTAACCCTAACCCTAACCCTAACACCAAACTTTAACCTTAACCCTAAAACTTACCCTAACCATACACCTAACCCTAACCCTAATCCTAACCCCTAACTGTAACCCTAACCCTTACCCTTACCCAAACTCTAACCCTAACAGTTACCCTTACCCTAACCCTAACCCTAAACCTAACCCTAACCATAATCCTAACCATTACCCTAACCCTAACCCTAACCCTAACACTTACCCTTACCGTAACCCTAAACCTAACCCTAAACCTAACCCTAACGCTAACCCTAACTCTAACCTTACCCTAACCCTAACCTAACCCTAACCCTAACCCTTACCCTAAACCTAACCCTCATGCTAATCCTAACCCTAACACTAACCCTAACCCTAACCCTCACCCTAACCCTAAACCTAAACATACCCTTACCCTAAACCAAACCCTTAACCTTACCATATCCCTAAACCGAACCCTAACCCTAACCCTAACCCTAACCCTAAACCAAATCGTAACCCTAACCCAAACACTTACACTTACCCTAACCCTAACCCTAACCCTAACCCTAACCCCTGCCCTTACCATAAACCTAAACCTAATCCTAACCCTAACCCTAACTTTAACCCAAAACCTAACCCTAACCCTAACCCTTACTCTTATCCTAACCCTAACCCAAACATAACTCTAACCCTAAACCTACCCCTAACCTTACCATATCCCTAAACCTAACCCTAACCCTAACCCTATCCCTGACCCTAACCCTCACACTTACCCTATGCATAACCTAACCTTAACCCTAACCGTAAACCTAACCCTAACCCTTACCCTTACCCTAATACTAACCCTAACGCTAATCCTAATCCTAACCCTAAACGTAACCCAAACACTAACCCTAACCCTAACCCTAAACCTTACCCTTACCCTAATCCTAACCCTAAACCTAACCCTAACCCTAACCTTAACCCTAACCCCTAATCCTAACCCTAATCCTAACCCTAACCCTTACCCTTACCCTAAACCTAACCCTAAACTTAATGCTAACCCTAACCCTAACCCTAAGCCTTACCCTAACCCTAACCCTAACCCTAACCCTAACCTTAATGCTAATCCTAAACCTAAACCTAACTCTAACCCTTACACTTACCCTAACCCTAACCCTAACCCTAACCCTTACCCTTACCCTAATCCTAACCCTAAACCGAACCCTAACCCTAACCTTAAACCTAACCCTAACCCTAACGCTTACCCTTACCCTAAACCTAACCCTAAATACAATGCTAACCCTAACCCTAACCCTAAGCCTTACCCTAACCTTAATGTTAATCCTAAACCTAACCCTAACCCTTACCCTTTCCCTAAGCCTAACCCAATCCTAACCCTTACCTTACCATAACCCTAACCCTAACCCTCAACCTAACTCTAAACCTAACTCTAAAACTAAACCTAACCCTAACCCTTACCCTTACCCTAACCCTAACCCTAAACCTAACACTAAACCTAACCCTAACCCTTACCCTTACCCTAAACCTAACTGTAAACCTATCCTCAACCCTAACCCTAACCCTAACCCCTGACCGTAACCCTAACCCTGACCCTAACCCTTACCTTTACCATAACCTAACCCTAACCTTAATGCTACCCCTAACCCTAACCCTAAGCGTAACTCTTACCCTAACCCTAACCCTAACCCTAACTCTTACCCTAACCCTAACCCTAACAATAACCCTAAACCTTACCCTAACCCTAACCCTAACCCCTAACCCCAACCCTAACCCTAACCCTTACCCTTATCATAACCTCAAAACTAACCCTAACCTTAACCCTAACAGTTACCCTTAACCTAACCCTAACCCTAACCCTAACCCTAACCCTAACACCAAACTTTAACCCTAACCTTAAACCTTACCCTAACCTTAAACCTAAACCTAACCCTAATCCTAACCCCTAACTGTAACCCTAACCCTTACCCTTACCCAAACTCTAACCCTAACCATTACCCTAACCCTAACCCTAACCCTAACACTTACCCTTACCGTAACCCTAAACCTAACCCTAAACCTAACCCTAACGCTAACCCTAACTCTAACCTTACCCTAACCCTAACCTAACCCTAACCCTAACCCTTACCCTAAACCTAACCCTCATGCTAATCCTAACCCTAACACTAACCCTAACCCTAACCCTCACCCTAACCCTAACCCTAACCCTAAACCTAAACATACCCTTACCCTAAACCAAACCCTTAACCTTACCATATCCCTAAACCGAACCCTAACCCTAACCCTAACCCTAACCCTAAACCAAATCGTAACCCTAACCCAAACACTTACACTTACCCTAACCCTAACCCTAACCCTAACCCTAACCCCTGCCCTTACCATAAACCTAAACCTAATCCTAACCCTAACCCTAACTTTAACCCAAAACCTAACCCTAACCCTAACCCTTACTCTTATCCTAACCCTAACCCAAACATAACTCTAACCCTAAACCTACCCCTAACCTTACCATATCCCTAAACCTAACCCTAACCCTAACCCTATCCCTGACCCTAACCCTCACACTTACCCTATGCATAACCTAACCTTAACCCTAACCGTAAACCTAACCCTAACCCTTACCCTTACCCTAATACTAACCCTAACGCTAATCCTAATCCTAACCCTAAACGTAACCCAAACACTAACCCTAACCCTAACCCTAAACCTTACCCTTACCCTAATCCTAACCCTAAACCTAACCCTAACCCTAACCTTAACCCTAACCCCTAATCCTAACCCTAATCCTAACCCTAACCCTTACCCTTACCCTAAACCTAACCCTAAACTTAATGCTAACCCTAACCCTAACCCTAAGCCTTACCCTAACCCTAACCCTAACCCTAACCCTAACCTTAATGCTAATCCTAAACCTAAACCTAACTCTAACCCTTACACTTACCCTAACCCTAACCCTAACCCTAACCCTTACCCTTACCCTAATCCTAACCCTAAACCGAACCCTAACCCTAACCTTAAACCTAACCCTAACCCTAACGCTTACCCTTACCCTAAACCTAACCCTAAATACAATGCTAACCCTAACCCTAACCCTAAGCCTTACCCTAACCTTAATGTTAATCCTAAACCTAACCCTAACCCTTACCCTTTCCCTAAGCCTAACCCAATCCTAACCCTTACCTTACCATAACCCTAACCCTAACCCTCAACCTAACTCTAAACCTAACTCTAAAACTAAACCTAACCCTAACCCTTACCCTTACCCTAACCCTAACCCTAAACCTAACACTAAACCTAACCCTAACCCTTACCCTTACCCTAAACCTAACTGTAAACCTATCCTCAACCCTAACCCTAACCCTAACCCCTGACCGTAACCCTAACCCTGACCCTAACCCTTACCTTTACCATAACCTAACCCTAACCTTAATGCTACCCCTAACCCTAACCCTAAGCGTAACTCTTACCCTAACCCTAACCCTAACCCTAACTCTTACCCTAACCCTAACCCTAACAATAACCCTAAACCTTACCCTAACCCTAACCCTAACCCCTAACCCCAACCCTAACCCTAACCCTTACCCTTATCATAACCTCAAAACTAACCCTAACCTTAACCCTAACAGTTACCCTTAACCTAACCCTAACCCTAACCCTAACCCTAAACCTAACCCTAACCCTAACCCTAAACCTCACCATTACCCTTAATCTAACCCTAACCCTAACCCTAACCCTAACACTTACCCTTACCCTAACCTATCCCAAACCCTAACCCTAACCCTAACCCTAACCCCTAACCCTAACCCTAACCATAAACCTAACCATAACCCTAAACCTAACCCTTACCCTTACCCTAACCGTAACGCTAAACCTAACCCTAACCCTTACACTTACCCTAACCCTAACCCTAACCCTAAACCCTAAACCTACCCCCAACCCTAACCCTAACCCTAACCCTAACCCTTACCCTTACCCTAAGTCTAACCATTAACCTAACCCTAATCCTAACCCTAACACTAACCATAACCCTAACACTTACCCTTACCCTAACCCTAACCCTATCCCTAATGCTTGCCCTACCCTAACCCTAACCATTACCCTTACCCTAACCCAAAACCTAACCCTCGCTATAACCCTAACCCTAACCATAACCATTACCCTAACACTAACCCTAACCCTAACCCTAACCCCTAACACTGACCCTAACCCTAACCCTCACTCTAACCCTAACCTTAACCCTAACCCTAACCATTACCCTAACACTAACCATAACCCTAACCCTTACCCTTACCCTTACCCTAACCTAACCCAAACCCTAACCCTAACCCTAACCCTAACCCCTAACCCTAACCCTAACCCTAACCCTAATCCTAACCCTAACTTTAACCCCAACCCTAAAACTAACCCTAACCCTTCCCCTTCCCCTAACTCTAACCCTAAACCTAACCCTAACCCTAACCCTAACCCTAACCCCAACCCTTACCGTTACCCTAACCATAAACCTAACCCTAACCATAATCCTAACCCTAACCCTAACACTTACCCTTACCATAACCCTAACCCTAACCCTAATGCTTGCCCTACCCTAACCCTTACCCTAACCATTACACTTACCCTAACCCAAAACCTAACCCTCACTCTAACCCGAACCCTAAACCTAACCATTTCCCTAACACTAACCCTAACCCTAACCCTAACCCCTAACACTAACCCTAACCCTAACCCTCACTGTTACCCTAACCTTAACCCTAACCCTAACCATTACCTTAACATTAACCCTAACCCAACACCTTACCCTTACCCTAACCCTAACCCTAGCCTTAACCCCAACTCTAAAACGAACCTTAACCCTTACCCTTCCCCTAACTCTAACAATAAACCTAACCCTAACCCTAACCCTAACCCTTACCCTAACCCTAAACCTTACCCTAACCCTAACCCTAACCCTAAACTCAACCCTAACCCTTACCCTTACCCTAACCCTAACCTTAACCCTAACCCTAACCCAAAACCTATCCCTAACCCTAAATCTAACCCTCACACTTACCCTAAACCTAACCCTAACCCTAAACCTAACCCTTACCCTTACCTTAACCCTAACCCTAACCCTAATCCTAACCACTAACCGTAACCCTAACCCTTACCCAAACTCTAACCCTAACCTTGACCCTAACCCTAACACTAACCATAATCCTAACCCTTACCCTAACCCTAACCCTAACCCTAACACTTACCCTTACCCTAACGCTAAACCTAAACCTAACCCTAACCCTAACCCTAATGCTTGCCCTACCCTAAACCTCACCATTACCCTTACCCTAATCCAAAACCTAACCGTCACTCTAACTCTAACCCTTACCCTAACCATTACCCTAACACTAACTCTAACCCTAACCCTATCCCCTAACACTACACCTAACCCTAACCCTCACTCTAACCCTAACCTTAACCCTAACCCTAACCATTACCCTAACCCTAAGACTAACTGTAACCCTTACCCTTACCCTAAACCTAACCCTAACCTTAACCCCAACCCTAAAACTAACCCTAAACCTTACACATCCCCTAACTCTAACCCTAAAACTTACCATATCCCTAAACCTAACCCTAACCCTAACCCTAAACCTAACCCATACCCTAACACTTACACTTACCCCAACCCTAACCCAAAACCTAACTGTAACCCTAACCCTAACCCCTTCCCTTACCATAAACCTAAACTTAATCCTAACCCTAACCCTAACTTTAACCCTAACCCTAACCCTAACCCTTACCCTTATCCTAAACCTAACCCTAAACCTAACTCTAACCCTAACCCTAACCCTAACCCTAACTCTAACCCTAACCCTAACCCTAACTTTAACCCTAACCCTAACCCTAACCCTAAACCTAACCCTAAAACTAACCCTAACCCTTACTCTTACCCTAACCGTAACCCTAAACCTAACCCTAATGCTAACCCTTACCCTAACCCTATCCCTATCCCTAACCATAAACCTAACCCTAACCATTACCTTAACCCTAACCCTAACCCCTAACCCTAACCCTAACCCTAACCCTAACCCCTAACCCTTACCCTAACCCTAACCCTAAACCTAACCCTATCCCTAACCCTAACCCCTAACCCTAACCCTAAACCTAACCATAAACCTTACCCTTATCCTAACCCTAATCCTAACCCTTACCCTAAACCTATCACTTACCCTCACCCTCACCCTAACCCTAACCCTAATCCTTACCCTAACCCTAATTCTAACCCTACCCCTAACACCTAACCCTAACCCTAACCCTCACCCTAACCCTGACCCTCAACCTAACCCTTAACCTAACCGTAACCCTAACCCTAACTCTTACCCTTACGCTAAACCTAACCTCAAACCTAACCCTAACCCTAACCCTAACCCTTACCCTTACCCTAACCCTTACCCTAACCCTAAACATAACCCTTACCCTTACCCTTACACTAACCCTAAACCTAACCCTAACCTTAATGCTAACCCTAACCCTAACCCTAACCCTTACCCTTATGCTAACCCTAACCCTAATCCTAACCCTTACCCTTACCCTAACCCTAACCCTAACCTTATTGCTAACCCTAACCTTAACCCTTAAACTAACCCTATACCTAAACCTTACCCTAACTCTACCCCTAACCCTACTCTTACCCTTTCCCTAACCCTAACCCTAACAATAACCCTAACGCTAACCCTTTCCCCTACCCTAACCCTAACCCTAACCCTAACCCTAACCTTAACCCTAACCCTAACCCTAACCCTAACCCTTACCCTTAACCTAACCCTAACCCTTACCCTAACCCTAACCCTAAACCTAATACTAACCCTAACCCTTATCCTAAAGTTAACACTAACCCTATCCCTAACCCTAACCCCAAATCCTAACCCTAACCTAACACTATCCTTAATGCTAACCCTAACCCTAACCCTAACCCTTAACCTAACCCTAACTCTAACCCTAATCCTTAACCTAACCCTAACCTAACCCTAACCCTTACCCTTACCCTAATCCTAACTCCAAATTTAATGCTAACCCTAACCCTAACCCTAACCCTCAACCTAACTCTAACCCAAACCCTAATCTTTACCCTAACCCTAAACCTGACCCTAAACCTTACCCCAACCTTTACCCTTTCCCTAACTCTAAACCTAATCCTGACCCTAACCCAAACCCTAACCCCTAACCCTAGCCCTAACCGTAACCCTTACACCTACACTAACCCTAAACTAACCCTAACCCTAAACCTAAACCTAAACCTAACCCTAACCCTAACACTAATCCTAACCCTAACTCTAAACCTTACCCTTAACCTAACCCTAACTCTAACCCTTAACCTAACCCTAACCCTAACCCTAACCCCTAACACTAACCCTTCCCCTAATACTAACCCTAACACTATCCCTTACCCTAACCCTTACCCTAACCCTAAACCATAACCTAACCCTAACCCTAAACCTTACCCTTACCCTTACCCTAACACTAACCCTAACCCTTAACCTAACCCTAACCCTAACCCTAACCCTAATCCTTACCTTTACCCTAACCCCAACCCTCAAACTAACCCTAACACTTACCCTTACCCTAACCCTAGACCTGACCCTAACCCTAAACTTACCCTAACCCTAACCTTAACCCCTTAACCTAACCCTAAACCCTACCTTTACCCTAACCCCAACCCTAACCCTAACCCATAACCCTAACCCTAACCCTAACCGTTACCCTTACCCTAAACCTATCCCTAACCCTAAACCTAACCCATACCATAACCCTAACACTAACCATAACCCGAACCCTAACCCTAACACTAAACCTAACCCTAAACCCTAACCCTAACCCTAAACGTAACCCTAACCCTTACCCTTACCGTAACCCTAAACCTAACCCTAACCCAAACCCTAACCCTACCCCTAACCCTAATCTTAACCCTAACCCTTACCCTTACCCTAACCCTAACCCTAACCTTAACCCTAACCCTAATACTAACCCTAACCTAACTCTTACCCTTACCCTAACCCAAACTCTAAAATTAACTCTAACCCTAATCCTAAGCCTAACCCTTACCCTTACCCTAACCCTAAACCTAACACTAAACCTTATCCTTACCCTAACCCTAACCCTAAACTTAATGCTAACCCTAACCCGCACCCTAACCCTAACCCTAGTCCTTACCCTAACCCTAAGCCTAACCCTAACCCTCACCGTTACACTTACCCTAACACTAAATCTAACCCTAACCCTTACACTTACCCTAACCCTAACTCTAAACGTAACTCTAACCCTAACCCTAAGCCTAACCCTTACCCTTACCCTAACCCTAAACCTAAACCTAAACCTTACCCTTACCCTAATCCTAAACCTAAACTTAATGCTAACCCTAACCCTAATCCTTACCCTAACCCTAACCCTAACCCTAAGTCGAACCCTTACCCTTTCCCTAACCCTAACCCTAACCCTAACCCCAACTTACCCCTACCGTAACCCTAACCCTAAATTTAACCCTAACCCTAACCCTAACCCTAACCCTTACCCTTACCCTAACCCTAACCCTTACCCTATCCCTAACCCTAAACCTAAAACTAACCCTAACCTAAACCTTACACTAATCAGAACCCTAACCCTAACCCTAAACCTTACGCTTACCCTAACCCTAAACCTAAACTTTATCCTAACCTTAACCCTAACCCTAACCCTAACCATAACCCCTAACCCTTAACCTAACCCTAACCTTAATGCTAAGCCTAACCCTAAACCTAAACCTAAATCTTACCCTAACCCTAACTCTAACCCTAATCCTTACCCTAACCCTAACCCTAACCCTAAACCTTACCCTTACCCTAACCCTAACCCTAAACTTAATGTTAACCCTAACCCTAACCTGAACCCTAACCCTTACCCTAACCCTAACCCTAATCCTTACCCTAAACCTAACTCTAAACCTAACCCTTACCCTAACAATTACCCTTTCCCTAACCCTAATCCTTACACTATCCCTAACCCTGATCCTAACCCTTACCATAACCCTTACCCTTTCCCTAACCCTAACCCCTAACCCTGACCCTAACCCAGACCCTAACCCCTAACCCTAACCCTAACCCTAACCCTAACCCTTACCCTTACACTAACCTTAACCCTAACCTTAAACCTAACACTTACCCTAACGCTAAACCTAACCCTAAACTTAACCCTAACCCTAAACCTAAACCTAACCCAAACCTAACCCTTACCCTTACCCTAACCCTAACCCTAACTCTAACCCTAACCCTAAACCTAAACCTTACCCTTACCCTAACCCTAACTCTAACCCTTAACCTAACCATAACCATAACCCTAACCCCTAACCCTAACCCTTAACCTAACCCTAACCCTAACACTATCCCATACCCTAACCCTTACCCTAACCCTAACCCTAACCCTAACATTAACTCTTACCCTAACCCTAACCATTACCCTAAACCTAACCCTAAACCTAACCCTAACTCTTAACTTTACCCTAACCCTAACCCTAAATCTAGCCCTAATACTTACCTATCCCTAACCCTAATTCTAACCCTAACCCTAACCCTAACCCTAACCCTAACCAGAACACTTACCCTTATCCTAACCCTAACTCTAACCCTAACCCTAACCCTAACACTTACCCTTACACTAACCCTAACCCTAACACTTACCCTAACCTTACCCTAACCGTAACCCTAACCCTTACCATAAACCTAACCCTAACCCTAGCTCCTAAACCTAACCCTAACCCTAACCTTAACCACAACCCTAAACCTTACCCTAACCCTAAACCTAACCCTTACACTTACCCTAACCCTAACCAAAACCCTAACCTTAACCACAACCTTAACCCTAACCGTAATCCTAAGCCTTACCCTTACCCTAATCCTAACCCTAAACCTAACCCTAACCCTAACCCTAACCATAAACATAACCTTAATGCTAACTCTAACCCTAAACCTAAACCTAACCCTTACCCCAACCCTAACCTAACCCTAACCATTACCCTTACCCTAACCCCTAACCCTAACCCTAACCCTAACCCTTACCCTTACCCTAACCCTAACCCTAACCCTAAACCTAATCCTAACCCTAACCCTAACCCTTACCCTTACCCTAACCCCAACCCTAACCCTAAGCCTAAGCCTAACCCTAACCCTTACCTTCACCCTAACCCTAACCCTAACCCTAACACTTACCCTTACCCTAACCCTAAACCTGACCCTAACCCTAACCTTACCCCAACCCTAACCATAACCCCTAACCATAACCCGAACCCTTACCCTTCCCCTAACCCTAAAACTAACCCTAACGTGTAACTCTAACCCTAACCCAAACACTTTACCTTACCCTAACCCTATCCCTAACCCTAACCCTCACCCTTACCCTTACCCTAACCCTATCCCTAACCCTAACCCTAACTCTTATCCTAACCCTAACACTAACTTTAACCCTAATCCTTACCCTAACCCTAACCCTAACCCTAACCCTTACCCTAAACCTAACCCTAAACATTACCTTTACCCTACCCCTAAACCTAACCCTAACCCTAACCCCTAACCCTAACCCTAACCCTTACCCTTACCATAATCCTAACCCTAACATTAACCCTAACCTCAACACTAACCCTAAACCTAACCCTTCCTAACCCTAACCCTAACCCTAACCCTCACCCCTACCCTTACCCTTACCCTAACCCCAACCCTTACCTTAACGCTAACCCTAAACCTTACCCTAACCCTAAACCTAACCCTTACCCTTACCCTAACCCTAACCCTAACCCTAACCTTAACCACAACCCTAACCCTAACCGTAATCCTAACGCTTACCCTTACCCTAATCCTAACCCTAAACCTAACCCTAAGCCTAACCCTAACCATAAACATAACCTTAATGCTAACCCTAACCCTAACCCTAAACCTAAACTTTACCCCAACCCTAACCTAACCCTAACCATTACCCTTACCCTAACCCCTAACCCTAACCCTAACCCTAAACCTTACCCTTACCCTAACCCCAACCCTAACCCTAAGCCTAACCCTAACCCTAACCCTAACACTTACCCTTACCCTAACCCTAACCCTGACCCTAACCCTAACCTTACCCCAACCCTAACCATAACCCCTAACCCTAACCCTAACCCTAACCCTTACCCTTCCCCTAACCCTAAAACTAACCCTAACGTGTAACCCTAACCCTAACCCTAACACTTTACCTTACCCTAACCCTATCCCTAACCCTAACCCTAACCCTTACCCTTACCCTAACCCTATCCCTAACCCTAACCCTAACTCTTATCCTAACCCTAACACTAACTTTAACCCTAATCCTTACCCTAACCCTAACCCTAACCCTAACCCTTACCCTAAACCTAACCGTAAACATTACCTTTACCCTAACCCTAAACCTAACCCTAACCCTAACCCCTAACCCTAACCCTAACCCATACCCTGACCATAATCCTAACTCTAAATTTAACGCTAACCCTAACCCTAACCCTAACCCCTACCCTTACCGAAACCCTAACCCTAAACCTAAACCTAACCATAACACTAACCCTAACCCTAACGCTAACCCTAACCCTAAGCTTTCCCTTACCCTAACCCTAACCCTTACCTTAACGGTAACCCTAAACATTACCCTAACCCTAACCCTAACCCTAACCATAACACTTACCCTTATCCTAACCCTAACTCTAACCCTAACCCTAAACCTAACACTTACCCTTACACTAACCCTAACTCTAATCCTTAACCTAACCCTAACCCTAACCCCTAACCCTAACACTTACCCTAACCCTAACCCTAACACTATCCCTTACCCTAACCCTTACCCTAACCCTAACCATAACACTTACCTTTATCCTAACCCTAACTCTAACCCTAAACCTAAACCTAAACCTTACCCTTACCCTAACCCTAACTCTAACCCTTAACCTAACCCTAGCCCTAACCCTAACCCCTAACCCTAACCCTTACCCTAACCCTAACCCTAACACTATCCCTTACCCTAACCCTTACCCTAACCCTAACCCTAACCCTAACATTGATTCTTACCCTAATCTTAACCATTACCCTAAACCTAACCATAAACCTAACCCTAACCCTTAACCTTACCCTAACCCTAACCCTAAATCTAGCCCTAACACTTACCCTAACCCTAAACCTAATTCTAACCCTAACCCTAACCCTAACCACTAACCCTAACCCTAACCCTAACCATAACACTTACCCTTATCCTAAGCCTAATTCTAACCCTAACCCTAACCAAAACACTTACCCTACCCTTACCCTAACCGTAACCGTAGCCCTTACTATAAACTTAACCCTAACCCTAACCCCTAAACCTAACCCTAACCCTAATTCTAACCCTTACTCTTACCCTAACACTAACCCTAACCCTAACCCTAACCCTTACCCTAACCCTAACACTAACCCTAACCCATAACCCTAACCTTAACCCTTACCCTTATCCTAAACCTAATCCTAACCCTAACCCTATCCCTAACACTTACCCTTACCCTAATACTGAGCCTAACCCTAATCATTACCCTAACCCTAACCCTAACCCCTAACCCTAAACCTAACCCTAACCCTAACACTTACCCTTACCCTAACCCTAACCCTAACCCTTAACCTAACCCTAACCCTAACCCTTACCCAAACCCTAACCCTAACCCTAACACCTAACCCTAACACTAACACACACCCTAACCCTAATCCTAACCCTAATCCTTACCGTAACCCTAACCCTAAATCTAACCCTTACCGTTACCCTAACCCTAACCCTTACCTTAACCCCACGTCCAAACCTAAACCTAACCCTTACCCTTACCCTAACCCTAAACCTAACCCTAACCCTAATCCTAACACTAACCCTATCCCTAACACATACCCTTGCCCTAAAACTAAGCCTAACCCTAATCATTACCCTAACCCTAAACCTAACACCTAACCCTAACCCTAAACCTAACCCTAACTCTAACACTTACCCTTAGCCTAGCCCAAACCCTAACCCTAACCCTTAACCTAACCCCACCTCCAAACCTAAACCTAACCCTTACCCTTACCCTAACGCTAACCCTAAACCTAACCCTAACTCTAACACTTACCCTTAGCCTAGCCCAAACCCTAACCCTAACCCTTAACCTAACCCCACCTCCAAACCTAAACCTAACCTTTACCCTTACCCTAACGCTAACCCTAAACCTAACCCTAACGCTAACCCTAACCCTAATCCTAACCCTAATCTTAACCCTAACCCTAACCTAATCCTAACAATTACCCTTACCCTAAACCTAACCCCAAACCTAAGCCTAAACCTAACCCTAACCCTTACCATTACCCTTACCCTAAACCTAACCCTAACCCTAAACATTACCCTTACCCTAACCCTAAACCTAACCCTAACACTAACCCCTAACCCTAACCCTAACCCTTACCCTTACCATAATCCTAACCCTAACCTTAAGCCTAACCTCAACACTAACACTAAACCTAACCCTTACCCTAACCCTAACCCTCACCCCTACCCTTACCGTAACCCTAACCCTAAACCTAACCCTAACACTAACCCTAACCCTAACGCTAACCCTAACCCTAACCCTTACCCTTACCCTAACCCTAACCCTTACCTTAACGCTAACCCTAAACCTTACCCTAACCCTAACCCTAACCCTAACCCTTACCCTTACCCTAACCCTAACCCTAACGCTAACCTTAACCACAACCCTAACTCTAACCGTAATCCTAACCCTTACCCTAATCCTAACCCTAAACCTAACCCTAAGCCTAACCCTAACCATCAACATAACCTTAATGCTAACCCTAACCCTAACCCTAAACCTAACCCTTACCCCTACCCTAACCTAACCCTTACCATTACCCTTACCAGAACCCCTAACCCTAACCCTAACCCTAACCCTTACCCTTACCCTAACCCTAACCCTAACCCTAAGCCTAACCCTAACACTTACCCTTACCCTAACCCTAACCCTAACCCTAACCCTAAACCTAACCCTAACCCTAACCCTAACCCTTACCCTTACCCTAACCCTAACCCTAAGCCTAAGCCTAAGCCCAACCCTAACCCTTACCTTCACCCTAAACCTAACCCTAACCCTAACCCTAACACTTACTCTTACCCTAACCCTAACCCTGACCCTAACCCTAACCTTACCCCAACCCTAACCCTAACCCTAACCCTTACCCTTCCCCTAACCCTAAAACTAACCCTAACGTGTAACCCTAACCCTAACCTTAACACTTTACCTTACCCTAAACTTATCCCTAACCCTAACCCTTACCGTTACCTTAACCCTATCCCTAACCCTAACCCTAACTCTTATCCTAACCCTAACACTAACTTTAACCCTAATCCTTACCCTAACCCTAACCCTAACCCTAACCCATACCCTTAACCTAAACCTAACCCTAACCCTAACTCCTAACCCTAACCCTATCCCTTACCCTTACCATAATCCTAACCCTAAACTTAATGCTAACCCTAACCCTAACCCTAACCCTAACCCCTACCCTTACTGAATCCCTAACCCTAAACCTACACCTAACCATAACACCAACCCTAACCCTAACGCTAACCCTAACCCTAACCCTTACCCTTACCCTAACCCTAACCCTTACCTTAACGGTAACCCTAAACCTTACCCAACCCTAACCCTAAACCCTACCCTTACCGAAACCCTAACCCTAAACCTAAACCTAACCATAACACTAACCCTAACCCTAATGCTAACCCTAACCCTAACCCTTACCCTTACCCTAACCCTAACCCTTACCTTAACGGTAACCCTAACCCTAACCCTAACCCTAACCCTAATCCTTACCCTAACCCTAACCCTAACCCTAACCCTAACCCTAAGTCCAACCCTTACCCTTTCCCTAACCCTTACCTTAACGGTAACCCTAAACCTTACCCTAACCCTAACCCTAACGCTAACCCTCACCCTTACCCTTACTCTAACGCTAACTCTAACCCTAACCTTAATACCAACCCTAACCCTAAAGGTAATCCTAACCCTTACCCTTACAATAATCCTAACCCTAAACCTAACCCTAACCCTAACCCTAACACTTACCCTTACCTTAATCCTAACCCTAACCTTAACCCTAACCCTAACTCTAACCCTAACACTAACCCTAACCCCTACCCTTACCGTAACCCTAACCCTTAACCTAAACCTAACCATAACACTAACCCTAACCCTAACGCTAACCCTAACCCTAACCCTTACCCTTACCCTAACCCTATCCAAAACCCAAACCCTAACCCTTATCCTAACCCTAACAGTAACCCTAACCATAATCCTTACCCTAACCCTAACCCTAACCCTAAACCTTACCCTTTTCCTTACCTTAACCCTAAACCTAACCCTAACCCTATCCCTAACCCTAACCCTTACCCCTACCCTAACCCTAACCCTAAACTTAACCCTAACCATAACCCTAAACCTAACCCTTACCCTTACCCTAACCCTAACCCTAAACCTAACCGTAACCCTAACCCTAACCCAACCCTTACCCTTACCCTAATCCTAACCCTAAACCTAACCCTAACCCTAACTCTAAACCTAACCATAACCCTAACCCTAACCCTAACACTTACCCTAACCCTAACCTTAACCTAACCCTAACCCAAACCCGCACCGTTACACTTACCCTAACACTAACCCTAACCCTAACCCTTACCCTTACCCTAACCCTAACTCTCAACCTAACTCTAACCCTAATCCTAAGCCTAAACCTTACCCTTACAAAACCCTAAACCTAAACCTAAAGCTTACCCTTACCCTAACCCTAACCTAAACTTAATGCTAACCCTAACTCTAACCCTTACCCAAACCCTAAGCCTAATCCTTACGCTAACCCTAACCCTAACCCTAACCCTAACTTACCCCAAATGTAACCCTAACCATAACCCTAATTTTAAACCTAAACATAACCCTAACCCTTACCCTTACCCTAAACCTAACCCTAACCGTAACCCTAACCCTAAGCCTTACCCTTCCCTTAACCCTAACCCTAACCCTAACGCCAACCCTTACCCTTATCCTAACCCTAACCCCAAACCTAACCCTAACCCAAATCCTAACCTTAACCTTAACACTTACCCTTACCCTAAACCTAACCCTAACCTTAACCCTAACCCTATCTCTAACACTTACCCTTACTCTAACCCTAACCTTGACCCTAAACCTTATCTTATCCTAACCCTAAACCTAACCCCTAACCCTAAACCTAAGCGTAACCCTAACCACTAACCCTAATAGTAAACGTAACCCTAACCCTTACCCTTACCGTAACCCTAGCCCTAACCCTAACACCTAACCCTAACCCTAACCCTAACCTTACCCTTATCCTAACCCTAACCCTAACCCTAAACCTAACCCAAAACCTAACCCTAACCCTAAACCTCACCCTAACAATATCCCTAACCCTAACCCTTCCCCTAACCCTAACCCTAACCCTAATCCTAAGCCTTAACCTAAGCCTAAGCCTAACGCTAAACCTTAACCTTTCACTAACCCTAACCCTAACCCTAAGCCTTACCCTAAACCTAACCCTAACCCTAAACCTAAAACTTACCCTTACCCTAAACCTAACCCTAACCCTAACCCTAACCCTAACCCTTACAGTTACCTTAACCCTAAAGTAACCCTAACCCTAACCCCTAACCCTAACCATAAACCTAAACCTTACCCTTACCCTATCCTTAACCCTAACCCTAACCCTAACCCTAACCCTAAACTTAATGCTAACCCTAACCCTAACCTGAACCCTAACCATTACCCTAACCCTAACCCTAACCCTAATGCTTACCTAACCCTAACTCTAAACCTAACCCTTACCCTAATCCTTACCCTTTCCCAAACCCTAATCCTTACCCTAACCCTAACCCTGATCCAAACCCTTACCCTAACCCTTAAACTTTCCCTAACCCTAAACAAAACCCTGACCCTAAACCTAACACTTACCCTAACGCTAAACCTAACCCTAAACCTAACCATAACCCTAAACCTAAACCTAACCCTACCCCTAAACCTTACCCTTACCCTAACTCTAACCCTAACTCTAACCCTAACCCTAATCCTAAACCTTACCCTTACCCTAACCCTAACTCTAACCCTTAACCTAACCCTAACCCTAACCCTAACCCCTAACCCTAACCCTTACCCTAACCCTAACCCTAACACTCTCCCTTACCCTAACCCTTACCCTAACCCTAACCCTAACCCTAACACTAACTCTTACCCTAACCCTAACCACTAACCTAAACCTAACCCTAAACCTAACCCTAACCCTTAACCTTACCATAACCCTAACCCTAAATCTAACCCTAACACTTACCCTAACCCTAACCCTAACCCTTACCCTAAAACTAAGCCTGACCTAATCATTACCCTAAACTTAACCCTAACCCCTAACCCTAACCCTAACCCTAACCCTAATACTTACCCTTAATCTAACCCTAACCCTAACCCTAACCCTTAACCTAACCCTAACCCTAACCCTTACCCTAACAATAACCCTAACCCTAACACCTAACCCTAACCCTAACCCTCACCCGAACCCTAACCCTAACCCTAATCCTTACCCTAACCCTAACCCTAACTCTAACCCTTACCGTTACCCCAACCCTAACCCTTACCTTAACCCCATGTCCAAACCTAAACCTAACCCTTAACCTTACCCTAACCCTAACTCTAACCCTAACCCTAATCCTAACCCTAAACCTATCCCTGACACTTAGCCTTACCCTAAAACTAAGCCTAACCCTAATCATTACCCTAACCCTAACCCTAACCCCTAACCCTAACACTAAACCTAACCCTAACTCTAACACTTACCCTTACCCTAGCCCAAACCCTAACCCTAATCCTTAACCTAATCCCACCTCCAAACCTAAACCTAACCCTTACCCTTACCCTAACGCTAACCCTAAACCTAACCTAACCCTAACCCTAACCCTAATGCTAACCCTAAACCTAACCTAACCCTAACAATTACCCTTACCCTAAACCTAACCCAAAACCTAACCCTAACCCTAATCCTTACACTTACCCTTACCCTAAACCTAATCCGAACCCTAAACATTACCCTTACCCTAACCCTAAACCTAACCATAACCCTAAGCCCTAACCCTAACCCTAACCCTTACCCTTACCATAATCCTAACCCTAACCTTAACCCTAACCTCAACACTAAACCTAAACCTAACCCTTACCCTAACCCTAATCCTAACCCTCACCCCTACCCTTACAGTAAACCTAACCCTAAACCTAAACCTAACCCTAACACTAAAACTAACCCTAACGCTAACCCTAACCCTAACCCTTACCCTTACCCTAACCCTAACCCTTACCTTAACGCTTACCCTAAACCTTACGCTAAACCTAAACCTAACCCTAACCCTAAACCTTACCCTTACCCTTACCCTAACACTAACCCTAACCCGAACCTCAACCACAACCCTAACCCTAACCATAATCCTAACCCTTACCAATACCCTAATCCTAACCCTAAACCTAACCCTAAGCCTAACCCTAACCCTAAACATAACCTTAATGCTAACCCTAACCCTAACCCTAAACCTAACCCTTACCCCAACCCTAACCTAACCCTAAACATTACCCTTACCCTAACCCCTAACCCTAACCCAAACCCTTACCCTTACCCTTACCCTAACCCTAACCCTAACCCTAAGCCTAACCCTAACCCTAACCCTAACCCTAAACATAAACCTAACCATAACACTAACCCTAACCCTAACGCTAACACTAACCCTAAACCTTACCCTTACCCTAGCCCTAACCCTTACCTTAACGCTAACCCTAAACTTTACCCTAACCCTAACCCTAACCCTAAGCCTTACCCTTACCCTTACCCTAACCCTAACACTAACCTTAATCCCAACCCTAACCCTAAACGTAATCCTAAGCCTTATCCTTACCCTATCCTAAGCAAAAACCTAACCCTAACCCAAACCTTAACCCTAACCCTTACCCTTACCATAATCCTAACCCTAATCTTAACCCTAACCCTAACCCTAACCATAACCCCTACCCTTACCGTAACCCTAACCCTAAACCTAAACCTAACCATAACACTAACCCTAACCCTAACGCTAACCCTAACCCTAAACATTACCCTTACACTAACCCTAACCCTTACCTTAAGGCTAACCCTTTTCCTTACCCCAACACTATCCCTGACCCTAACCTTTATCCCAACCCTAACTCTTACCCTAACCCTAACCCTAACATTAACCCTAACCCTAAACCCTAAACCAAACCCAAACCCTAACCCTTATCCTAACCCTAACACTAACCCTAACCCTAATCCTTACCCTAACCCTAACCCTAACCCTAAACCTTACCCTTTCCCTTACCTAAACCCTAACCCTAAACCTAACCCTTACCCTTACCCTAACCCTAACCCTAACCCTAACCTTAATCCCAACCCTAACCCTAACCATAATCATAACCCTTACCCTTACCCTAATCCTAACCCTAAACCTAACCCTAAGCCTAACCCTAACCCTAAACATAATCTTAATGCTAACCCTAACCCTAACCCTAAACTTAACCCTTACCCAAACCCTAACCTAAACCTAACCATTACCCTTATTCTAACCCCTAACCCTAACCCTAACCCTAACCCTAACCCTTACCCTTACCCTAACCCTAACCCTAACCCTAAGCCTAACCCTAACCCTAACACTTACAATTACCCTAACCCTAACCCTAAACCTAACCCTAAACCTATCCCTAACCCTTACCCTTACCCTAAACCTAACCCAAACCCTAACACTTACCCTTACTCTAACCCTAACCCTAACCCTAAATCTTAACCTAACCCTAACCCTAAGCCTAAGCCTAACCCTAACCCTTATCTTCAGCCTAACCCTAACCCTAACCCTAACCCTAACACTTACCTTTACCCTAACCCTAAACCTGACCCTAACCCAAACTTTTACCCAAACCCTAACCCTAATACTAACCCTAACCCGAACTCTAAACCTAACCCTAACCCTAACCCTAACCCTAAACCTTACCCTAACCCTAACCTTAACCTAACCCTAACCCTGATCCTAACACATACCCTAACCCTTACACTTTTCCTAACCCTAAACTTAACCCTGAACCTAACCCAAACCGTAACCCCTAACCTGAACCCTAAACCTAACCCTAACCCTTACCCTTACACTAACCCTAACCCTAACCCTAAACCTAACCATAACCCTTAACCTAAACCTAACCCTACCCCTAACCCTTACGCTACCCTAACTCTAACCCTAACTCTAACCCTAACCCTAATCCTAAACCTTACCCTTACCCGAACCCTAACTCTAACCCTTAACCTAACCCTAACACTTACCCTAACCCCTAACCCTAACCCTTAGCCTAACCCGAACCCTAACACTATCCCTTACCCTAACCCTTACCCTAACCCGAACCCGAACCCTAACACTAACTCTTACCCTAACCCTAACCATTAACCTAAACCTAACCCTAAACCTAACCCTAACCCTTAACCTTACCCTAACCCTAACCCTAAATCTAGCCCTAACACTTACCCTAACCCTAACCCTAACCCTTACACTAAAACTAAGCCTAACTCTAATCATTACCCTAACCCTAACCCTAACCCCTAACACTAACCCTAACCCTAACACTTACCCTTACCCTAACCCTAACCCTAACCCTAACCCTTAACCTAACCCTAACCCTAACCCTTACCTTCACAATAACCCTAACCCTAACACCTAACCCTAACCCTAAGACTCACCCGAACCCTAACCCTAACCCTAATCCTTACCCTAACCCTAACCCTAACTCTAACCCTTACCGTTACCCTAACACTAACCCTTACCTTAACCCCACGTCCAAACCTAAACCTAACCCTTACCCTTACCCTAACCCTAACCCTAACCCTAACCCTAATCCTAACCCTATCCCTGACACTTAGCCTTACCCTAAAACTAAGCCTAACCCTAATCATTACCCTAACCCTAACCCTAACCCCTAACCCTAACCCTAAACCTAACCCTAACTCTAACACTTACCCTTACCCTACCCCAAACCCTAACCCTAATCCTTAACCTAATCCCACCTCCAAACCTAAACTTAACCCTTACCCTTACCCTTACCCTAACGCTAACCCTAAACCTAACCTAACCCTAACCCTAACCCTAATGCTAACATTAATACTAACCCTAACCCTAACCTAACCCTAACAATTACCCTTACCCTAAACCTAACCCCAAACCTAACCCTAACCCTAACCCTAACCCTTACCCTTACCCTTACCCTAAACCTAATCCGAACCCTAAACATTACCCTTACCTTAACCCTAAACCTAACCCTAACCCTAACCCCTAACCCTAACCCTAACCCTTACCCTTACCATAATCCTAACCCTAACCTTAACCCTAACCTCAACACTAACCCTAAACCTAACCCTTACCCTAACCCTAACCCTAACCCTTACCCTTACCCTTACCCTAAACCTAATCCGAACCCTAAACATTACCCTTACCCTAACCCTAAACCTAACCCTAACACTAACCCCTAACCCTAACCCTAACCCTTACCCTTACCATAATCCTAACCCTAACCCTAAAACTAAACCTAACCCTAACACTAAGCCTAACCCTAACGCTAACCCTAACCCTAACCCTTACCCTTACCCTAACCCTAACCCTTACCTTAACGCTAACCCTAAACCTTACCCTAAACCTAACTCTAACCCTAACCCTAACCCTTACCCATACCGTTACTCTAACCCTAACCCTAACCCTTATCCTAACCTTAACCTTAACCTAACCCTAACCCTCACCGTTACACTTACCCTAACACTAACCCTAACCCTAACCCTGACCCATACCCTAACCCTAACTCTAAACCTAACTCTAACCCTAACCCTAAGCCTAAACCTTACCCTTACCCTAACCCTAAACCTAAACCTAAACCTTACCCTTACCCTAACCCTAAACCTAAACTTAATGCTAACCCTACCCCTAATCCTAAACCTAACCCTAAGCGGAACCCTTACCCTTTCCCTAACCCTAACCCTAACCCTAACTTACCCCAAATGTAACCCTAACCCTAACCCTAACTTTAACCCTAAACCTAAACCTAACTCTTACCCTTACCCTAACCCTAACCCTTACCCTAAACCTAAACCTAACCCTAACCTTAAACCTAATACTAACCCTAACCCTAACCCTAACACTTACCCTTACACTAACCCTAACCCTAACCCTTACCCTTACCCTAACCCTAACCCTTACATTAACGCTAACCCTAAACCTTACCCTAACCGTAACCCTAACCCTAACCCTAACCCTTACCCTTACCCTAACCCTAACCCTAACCCTAACCTTAATCCCAACCCTAACCCTAACCATAATCATAACCCTTACCCTTACCCTAATCCTAACGCTAAACCTAACCCTAAGCCTAAGCCTAACCCTAAACATAACCTTAATGCTAACCCTAACCCTAACCCTAAACCTAACCCTTACCCAAACCCTAACCTAAACCTAACCATTACCCTTACTCTAACCCCTAACTCTAACCCTAACCCTAACCCTTACCCTTACCCTAACCCTAACCCTAACCCTAAGCCTAACCCTAACACTTACCCTTACACTAACCCTAACCCTAAACCTAACCCTAAACCTATCCCTAACCCTTACCCTTACCCTAAACCTAACCCAAACCCTAACACTTACCCTTACTCTAACCCTAACCCTAACCCTAAATCTTAACCTAAACCTAAGCCTAAGCCTAAGCCTAACCCTAACCCTTATGTTCATCCTAACCCTAACCCTAACCCCAACCCAACACTTACCCTTACCCTAACCCTAACCCTGACCCTAACCCAAACTTTTACCCAAACCCTAACCCTAACCCTAACCCTTACCCTTACGTAACCCTAACCCTTACCCTAATCCTAATCCTAAACCTAACACTAACCCTAACCCTAACCCTAACCCAACCCTAACCCAAACCCCTAACCCTAACCCTAACCCTTACCCTTACCTTAACCCTAACCCTAACCCTAACCTGTAACCCTAACCCTAACCCTAACCCTAACCCTTTCCCTTACCCTAACCCTATTCCTAACCCTAACCTTTACCCTTACCCTAAGCCTATCCATAACCCTAACCCTAACCCTTATCCTAACCCTAACTCTAACCCTAACCCTAATCCTTACCCTAACGCTAACCCTAACCCTTACCGTTTCCCTTACCCTATCCCTAACACTAACCCTTTCCCCTACCCTAACCCTAACCCTCACCCTTGCCCTAACCTTAACCCTAACCATAACCCTAAACCTAACCCTTACCCTTACCCTAACCCTAACCCTAAACCTAACCGTAACCCTAACCCTAACCCAACCCCTACCCTTACCCTAAACCTAACCCTAATCCTAACCCTAACCCTAACTCTAAACCTAACTCTAACCCTAACCCTAAACCTAACCCTTACCCAAACCCTAACCTAAACCTAACCATTACCCTTACTCTAACCCCTAACCCTAACCTTAACCTAACCCTAACCGTGATCCTAACCCTTACCCTAACCCTTACCCTTTCCCTAACTCTAAACTTAACCCTGACCCTAACCGAAACCGTAACCCCTAACCCGAACCCTAACCCTAACCCTAACCCTCACCCTTACACTAACCCTAACACTAACCCTAAACCTAAACCTAACCATAACCCTTAACCTAAACCTAACCCTACCCCTAACTCTTACCCTACCCTAACTCAAACCCTAACTCTAACCCTAATCCTAATCCTAAACCTTACCCTTACCCTAACCCTAACTCTAAACCTTAACCTAACCCTAACCCTTACCCTAACCCCTAACCCTAACCCTTAGCCTAACCCTAACCCTAACACTATCCCTTACCCTAACCCTTACCCTAACCCTAACCCGAACCCTAACACTAACTCTTACCCTAACCCTAACCATTAACCTAAACCTAACCCTAAACCTAACCCTAACCCTTAACCTTACCCTAACCCTAACCCTAAATCTAGCCCTAACACTTACCCTAACCCTAACGCTAACCCTTACACTAAAACTACGCCAAACCCTAATCATTACCCTAACCCTAACCCTAACCCCTAACCCTAACCCTAACCCTAACACTTACCCTTACCCTAACCCTAACCCTAACCCTTAACCTAACCCTAACCCTAACTCTTACCCTAACAATAACCCTAACCCTAACACCTAACCCTAACCCTAACACTCACCCGAACCCTAACCCTAATCCTTACCCTAACCCTAACCCTAACTCTAACCCTTACCGTTACCCTAACCCTAACCCTTACCTTAACCCCACGTCCAAACCAAAACCTAACCCTTACCCTTACCCTAACACTAACCCTAACCCTAAACCTAATCCTAACCCTATCCCTGACACTTAGCCTTACCCTAAAACTAAGCCTAACCCTAATCATTACCCTAACCCTAACCCTAACCCCTAACCCTAACCCTAAACCTAACCCTAACTCTAACACTTACCCTTATCCTAGCCCAAACCCTAACCCTAATCCTTAACCTAATCCCACCTCCAAACCTAAACCTAACCCTTACCCTTACCCTAACGCTAACCCTAAACCGAACCTAAACCTAACCCTCACCCTAATGCTAACATTAATACTACCCCTAACCCTAACCTAACCCTAACAATTACCCTTACCCTAAACCTAACCCCAAACCTAACCCTAACCCTAACCCTAACCCTAAACCTTACCCTTTCCCTTACCTTAACCCTAACCCTAACCCTAACAGTATCCCTAAGCCTAACCCTTACCCCTACCCTAACACTAACCGTAACACTAACCTTAACCCTAACCATAACACTAAACCTAACCCTTACCCTTACCCTAACCCTAACCCTAAACCTAACCATAACCCTAACCCTAACCCAACCCTTACCCTTACCCTTACCCTAAACCTATCCCTAAACCTAACCCTAACCCTAACTCTAAACCTAACCATAACCCTAACCCTAACCCTAACCGTAACCCCTACCCTAACCCTAACCTTAACCTAACCCTAACCCTAACCCTAACCCTCACCGTTACACTTACCCTAACACTAACCCTAACCCTATCCCTGACCCTTACCCTAACCCTAACTCTAAACGTAACTCTAACCCTAACCCTAAGCCTAAACCTTACCCTTACCCTAACCCTAAACCTAAACCTAAACCTTACCCTTACCCTAACCCTAACCCTAAACTTAATGCTAACCCTAACCCTAACCTTAAACCTAACCCTAAGCCGAACCCTTACCCTTTCCCTAACCCTGACCCTAACCCTAACTTACCCCAAATGTAACCCTAACTCTAACCCTAACTTTGACCCTAAACCTAACCCTAACCCTTACCCTTACCCTAACCCTAACCCTTACCCTAACCCTAAACCTAACCCTAACCCTAACCCTAAACCTAATACTAACCCTAACCGTAACCCTTACCCTTACCCTAACCCTAACCCTAACCCTAACCCTTACCCTTACCCTAAAAATAACCCTTACCTTAACGCTAACCCTAAACCTTACCCTAACCGTAACCCTAACCCTAACCCTAACCCTTACCCTTACCCTAACCCTAACCATAATCCCAACCCTAACCCTAACCATAATCATAACCCTTACCCTTACCCTGTTGGGGCCTAGCCTCCATCTCTGAGGCCTGATTCTGGCTCAGCTGCAATTAAAGGGCTTTGTCCAGGCATTTGGTCTTTTGCATACCTCTCTTAAGGCTGTGTACGTGACTCGATTGAACCCCCCGCAGTTTCGCGGGTCTCGCAGCAGCTCAAGTCTCGCGCGCTTTCCTGCACCTGTCCTGCCCACTACCTGAAAGCCCGCAGACCCTTAGTGGTAGCACAGGGGCCCTCTTCCTATTGGCTAGCTTCCCAGTGCCCACCTTCTCCTACCCTAACAGTATATAACTAATTGTCTGACGCAATAAATGAGGAGAGCATCAGAAGAGCATAGGAGAGCATCAGAGAGCATGAGAACGAAAGATGAGTAGAGAGATCTGATGCGCTTTCATGGTTAACACTACTTCTGACTCAGCGTGGTTTTTTCTTCCCCGGTGATTGGGGGAGGGCTGGGTCTTCGACACTTACCATCTCGCTCGGCCCCCGGGGGACTACAGGCTGGCCCTGTGTGTCCCTCCCCGTTCCTGTGTTGCTGCCCCGAGAGGAGCAACAGCTGGTGCCCCGTGTGAGGAAACTACCGCCCGTGTGAGGGCTCCACGTGCTCGAGAAACTCACCGCCGACGAGCTAATCGGACTGCGGGTAAGTGTACTCCCATCAAATATGGGAAAGAACCTTTCTAAGAATGAGCCTTCCCTCGACTCTCTTAAGCTCTTCCTTAAAAGTCGAGGGTTAGAGATTTTAGTTGCACAGACATGTAAAGTTTGGGATACTTTAGTTAAAATCGCCCTGTGGCTGCCAACTAGCAACTTGGTAGACTGGAATACTTGGGACAAAATTGAGCATCTAATCGGAAAAGCCCAGATAAATCAAGGGGAGATTCCTTCAGGAGGAGTTTATTCAGTCTTAAAGTCTAGTTTTTCTCCTCAACTTTCCAAGGAGAGGGCTGGGTCCCCTGGGGACACAGTTAACAAAGAGAGGCCAGATGCCTCCCTTACTCCCTGCGGAGATGCTAATCTCTCATTGTCTACTGAAAGGCCAAGTTCCCCTCAGGGAGATGAGAAGGAGCCACCCTTTACCCCTCCCCCATCAAACCCAGGCCATGAGGCCTCAGTGGTCTCACAGGAGGGTCCGGGCCTAGTGTGCCCTGTTAGCTTTCCAACCCCCACGGCGCCAGGGCTCCATCCACCCTCAGTAGTCTCACAGGAGGGTCTGGGCCTGCCAGGGCTCCATTCACCAGACAGGCAAGGTGCTTCTGAGGCCCACAAGATATTGCAGCCTTTGAACGGAAGTGTGTCAGAAAGGCCGGAGAGCGTGACCCCAACAGACAGTGTCACTAGTGAGGCACCATTTGAACCTGGCCCGGAGTCCTGCCAGCTATTCCTGGTTAATATTGACCCGGGTGGTAACCGCCCTGCAACCGGGTATCCCTGGGAGCCTGGCGACCTTAAGGAACTCAAAAAGGCTGTCTTAGAAGTTGGCCCTAATGCTCCTTGGACGGAAGCCATCCTCCAAGGCCTTGCTCATCAACCATGTACTGCAGCCGATTGGATGGCTCTGGCCAAAGCAGTTCTTCCAGGCCCACTTTTCATTAACTGGTGTGCCCTGTATAAAGAAGAATGCCGCCAACAGGCAGAGAGGAACCAACACTCGCAACCTGTAATCCCCATTACTTTGGGGATGCTTACAGGGACCTCCGATCAGTACTCAACGGGGATCCAGCAGGCCGCCATCCCCCCTCCCTATCAGGATCAGATTAGAGCTTTGGGCCTAGCAGCCTGGAGAAAACTGGAGGAGGGTCCCTCTGAGTCTCCTATAGCAGAAATTAACCAAAGACCAAGAGAGGACCTGTCTACTTTTGTTGATAGAGTTGAGAAAAGCATAAAAAGGAAGTCTTTGAGCCCTTGGAACTCCCCAGTATTTGTAATTAAAAAGCCTAATGGCAAGTGGAGACTACTCCAAGATTTGAGAAAAATAAATGAGAGGATGGAACTTTTTGGGACCCCCCAAAGGGGGATGCCCTGGATACCTGCCATTCTTAATGACCAATATCTCATAGTCATAGACATCAAAGACTGTTTTTTTTCTATTCCTCTCCACCCGGAAGATACTGAGAAGTTTGCCTTCTCCCTTCCTTCATTAAATTATAAGGGGCCTGATTTACGTTTTGAATGGACAGTTCTACCTCAAGGTATGGCCAATAGTCCTCCTATATGTCAGGACTATATGTCTAGAGTCTTATCCCCTCTTAACGAGGAGACAGGCTCACTTTTCTATGTGTATATGGATGATATCATTATAGGAAGCCCAGACACTCAGCATTTAGATTGTCTTTTCAATAAATGTCTCCAACTGTTAAAAGATAATGGCTTCCAAATTGCCCCAGAAAAAATCCAAAAGATACCCCCCTTTAAAATCCTGGGATCTGTCCTAACACTGGATGTTGTGTCTCCTTTAAAACCCCAATTATCTATCCAAAATACTTACACCTTGCCCCAACTTCAAAAACTTCTTGGTGAAATTAATTGGATGAGACCATGGATCCCCATAACCACTGCAACCCTCACACCTCTTTTTGATCTCTTAAAGGGTCTTGATCTGACCTCCAAAGTAACATTGTCAGCTGATCATAAAGAGGTTCTAAATAAAATTCAATTAGCTATCAATGAAGCAGCCTTAAAGAGGTATGATCCTGCTATGCCCCTAACGCTCTATGTCCTATCAGGACAGACCCTCTTTACTGCCCTTTTAGGCCAGGAAGGGGAACCTCTTCACTGGATTCACCTGTCAGTCGGAGGAACACCTAGAGTTTACTCCATGACTGACCAGATGGCAGATTGCATTGTCAAAGGACGAGATTTGTCCACTCGTCTTTTTGGCAGTGAACCCCACTCTCTTATTGTCCCTTTTAGGATTAATGATTTCTCTTGGCTACAAAGAAATAATGCTAGACTAGCAATAGCCATGGAAGGCTTTCCAGGTAAAGTGGATTGTCATTATGGTCCCCATAAATGGATGCGCTCCTTTAGTCAGCTGGAGTGGCGACCTCCAAAACTTTTTCTAGGTGAAGCTGATCCCTCCTTCCCCACCGTATTCACGGATGGAGGCAAGAAGGGGGCTTCTGTTGTTATTTTCTTCCCAGGTGAAGGCAATTCTTCTCCTGCAGTGACCCTGTCTCATGAAATACAGGGCTCAGCGCAGTTTAAGGAACTTTATGCGGTGGTCTTAGCTCTATATGAGGTTACTGGTCCTCTTAACCTATTCTCAGATAGCCTGTATGTGGTCAATTTGTTATCTAACCTCATGGAAGCTCATATTAAACTTGATAGTAACTCCATCACTCCTTTGATGATTCAAGCTAGAAATTTGCTCAAACAAAGGATTGCGCCTATGTTTATTCAACATCTGAGGGGACATCAAAGCCTTCCAAGTATTTTGACCAAAGGCAATGCCCTCGCTGACCAGTTAGCCTCTAATCCTGAATGTTACACTTTACAGGAGGCTATCTCTTTCCATCGGCTCACGCATGCCAACTGGAGGGGACTACACCACCGATTTCCCCAAGTCGCTATTAAAGACCTAAAAAAGATTATTAGGACCTGCAAGTCATGCCACCCTTTCTTACAGGTTCAACCACTCCAAATGGGTGGTGTTAACCCTCGAGGCCTTAGGCCTAACAATCTGTGGCAAACGGATGTTACACATTTTCCCTTTTTTGGAAAACTTAAATACATTTTTTTAATAATAGACACCTTTTCCCATGCCTGTTGGGCTATAGCCCATTCCGGGGAGAGAGCTAAACATGCTATCAGTCATTTTCTTCAATGTTTTGCTACTCTCGGATTGCCAGACCAAATAAAAACCGATAACGGTCCGTGTTTTGTAAGCAAGTCTCTTGATGACTTCTTTAAACAATGGCAAATTACCCATACTACTGGCATCCCTCATAATCCCAGAGGAGAGGCAATAGTAGAAAGATATAACCATGTCCTTAAAACAAAAAAGGGGGAATACACTCCCCCCCTATGATCAGCTAAAGATGGCTTTGTTTACTCTCAATATTTTAAATTTTGCCAAAGGGGAACATCTCTCACCCTTTCAAAAACACTGGACAACCTCTATTCCCTATCAAACTATCTATGTCCGGTGGAAGGACCCCTTAATGGGGAGTGGAGGGGCCCTGATCCCCTCATTACAGCTGGAAGAGGATTTGGTTGTGTTTTCCCCACTGATGAAACAAAGCCAATTTGGGTCCCTACAAGGGATCTTAAATATTGTCCCCAAATATGGAGGGACCCCAATAATATTGATGAAGACCCAGAAGGCTCTCTGCCTCCTGAGGATATCTCTCTCTCTCTTCTTTTTCAGAATAAATGATGGACCTTACAGTGCTGATCCTGTTTCTTCTTGGAGTCAAGATACCCATCATCAACTTCCTCTGGACCGGACTGCACAGATGGCTACCCTATGTCCTTCTATTTCTTGGTCCTATACTCCTCTTGTTCTTACTCTTAACTTTTGGGCCCTGTGTTATCAATAAGGTTACAATTCATTCAAAGCAGGATAGAATCCATTCAGTTGATGAACGAATCCATTCAGTTGATGAACGTACAGGTGCATTACCAGAGGCTTGCTACCAGTGCCAATGACCGCTATGACCAAGGAGAGCCCAATGACAAGGAGAGATCCCTCAACTCCCCTTAGATGTCTCCCCGAGAGCCAATGACGGGTAAGATCTCTGGAGCGGGGACAACCTAAGACAGGCCCGGGGGTGATCTGTACTGTGGGACAGAAGGCCGCAGAGCACTCAATGACGGGTAAGATCCCCTGAAGGGGACGACCTAAGACAGGGGTTTTGCGTGCTTGTCCCCCCCTGTTCTAATAAACAAAAAAGGGGGAATTGTTGGGGCCTAGCCTCCATCTCTGAGGCCTGATTCTGGCTCAGCTGCAATTAAAGGGCTTTGTCCAGGCATTTGGTCTTTTGCATACCTCTCTTAAGGCTGTGTACGTGACTCGATTGAACCCCCCGCAGTTTCGCGGGTCTCGCAGCAGCTCAAGTCTCGCGCGCTTTCCTGCACCTGTCCTGCCCACTACCTGAAAGCCCGCAGACCCTTAGTGGTAGCACAGGGGCCCTCTTCCTATTGGCTAGCTTCCCAATGCCCACCTTCTCCTACCCTAACAGTATATAACTAATTGTCTGACGCAATAAATGAGGAGAGCATCAGAAGAGCATAGGAGAGCATCAGAGAGCATGAGAACGAAAGATGAGTAGAGAGATCTGATGCGCTTTCATGGTTAACACTACTTCTGACTCAGCGTGGTTTTTTCTTCCCCGGTGATTGGGGGAGGGCTGGGTCTTCGACACTTACCATCTCGCTCGGCCCCCGGGGGACTACAGGCTGGCCCTGTGTGTCCCTCCCCGTTCCTGTGTTGCTGCCCCGAGATGAGCAACATTACCCTAATACTAACCCTAAACCTAACCCTAAGCCTAACCCTAACCCTAAACATAACCTTAATGCTAACCCGAACTCTAACCCTAAACCTAACCTTACCCAAACCCTAACCTAAACCTAACCATTACCCTTACTCTAACCCCTAACTCTAACCCTAACCCTAACCCTTACCCTTACCCTAACCCTAACCCTAACCCTAAGCCTAACCCTAACTCTTACCCTTACCCTAACCCTAACCCTAACCCTAAACCTAATATAACCCTAGCCGTAACCCTTACCCTTACCCTAAACCTAACCCAAACCCTAACACTTACCCTTACTCTAACCCTAACCCTAACCCTAAATCTTAACCTAACCCTAACCCTAAGCCTAACCCTAACCCTTACCTTCATCCTAACCCTAACCCTAACCCTAACACTTACCCTTACCCTAACCCTAACCCTGACCCTAACCCTAACTTTTACCCAAACCCTAATCCTAACTCTAAACCTTACCCTTACCCTAACGCTTACCCTAACCCTAATCCTAAACCTAATACTAACCCTAACCCTAACCCTAACCCAACCCTAACCCTAACCCCTAACCCTAACCCTTACCCTTACCCTAACCCTAACCCTAACCATAACCTGTAACCCTAACCCTAACCCTAACCCTTATCCTAAACCTAACTCCAACCCTAACGCTAATCCTTATCCTAACCCTAACCTAACCTTTACCGTTTCCCTTACCCTAACCCTAACCCTAAACCTAACCCTATCCCTAACACTAACCCTTTCCCCTACCCTAACCCTAACCCTCACCCTAACCCTAACCTTAACCCTAACCCTAACCCTAAACCTAACCCTTACTCTTACCCTAACCCTAACCCTAAACCTAACCGTAACCCTAACCCTAACCCAACCCTTACCATTACCCTAAACCTAACCCTAAACCTAACCCTAACCCTAACTCTAAACCTAACCCTAACCCTAACCCTATCCCTAAACCTTACCCTAACCCTAACCTTAACCTAACCCTAACCCTAACCCTCACCGTTACACTTACCCTAACACTAACCCTAACCCTAAACCTTACCCTTACCCTAACCCTAACTCTAAACCTAACCCTAACCCTAAACCTAAACGTTACCCTTACCCTAAACCTAACCCTAAACTTAAGGCTAACCCTAACCCTAACCATAACGCTAACTCTTACCCTAACCCTAGCCCTAATCCTTACCCTAACCCTAACCCTAACCATAACCCAGAGCCGAACCCTTACCCTTTCCCTAACCCGAACCCTAACCCTAACCCAAACTTACCCCAACTGTAACCCTAACCCTAACCCTAACTATAACCCTAACCCTAACCGTAACCCTAGCCATTACCCTTACTCTAACCCTAACCCTTACCCTAAGCCTAACCCTAAACCAAACACTAACCCTAACATAAACCTTACACTAATCAGAACCTTAACCCTAACCCCAAAACTTACCCTTACCCTAACCCTAACCCTATCCCTTATACTAACCTTAACCCTAACCCTAACCCTAACACTAACCCCTAACCCTAACCCTAACCCCAACCTTAATGCTAACCTTAACCCTAACCCTAAACCTAACCCTTACCCTAACCCTAACTCTAACCCTAATCCTTACCCTAACCCTAACCCTAACCCTAAACCTTACCCTTACCCTAACCCTAACCCTAAACCTAACCCCTAACCCTAACCCTAACCCTAAAACTAACTCTAAACCTTACCCTTAACCTAACCCTAACCCAAAGCCTACCCTTACCCTAACCCTAAACCTAACCCTAACCCTAACCCCTAACCCCTAACCCTAACCCTAAACCTAACCCTAAACTTTACCCTTATCCTAACACTAATCCTAACGCTTACCCTAACCCTATCACTTACCCTTACCCTAACCCTAACCCTAACCCTTACCCTAAACCTAACCCTAACCCTAAGCCTAACCCCTAACCCTAACCCTTACCCTAACTCTAAAACTTACTCTTACCCTAACCCTAACCCTTACCCTAACCCTAACCCTTACCCTAAACCTAATACTAACCCTAACCCTAACCCTAACACCTAACCCTAAACCAAACCCTCACCCTAACCCTAACCCTCAACCTAACCCTTAACCTAACCCTAACTCTAACCCTGAACCTTACCTTACCCTAACCCTAACCCTTACCTTAAATGCAACTCTAAATCTAACTCTAACCCTTACCCTTACCCTAACCCTAACCCTAACACTGAACCCTAATCGTAACCCTTACCCCAACATTACCCTTACCCTAACCCTAATCCTAACCCTAATCCTAACTCTTACCCTTACGCTAACCCTAACCCCAAACCTAACCCTAACCCTAACCCTAACCCTTACCCTTACCCTTACCCTAACCCTAACCCTAACCACAACCCTAAACATTACACTTACCCTAAGCCTAAACCTAACCCTAACCTTAATGCTAAGCCTAACCCTAACGCTTACCCCAAACCTTACCCTTACACTTACACTAACCCTAAACCTAACCCTAACCTTAAAGCTAACCCTAACCTTAACCCTAACCCTAAAACTTACCCTTACCATAATTCTAACCCTAAACTTAACCCTAACTCTAACCCTAACCCTAACCCTTACCCTAACCCTAACCCTAACCTTAATGCTAACCCTAACCCTAACCCTTACCATAACCCTTACTGTTACCCTTATCGTAACCCTACCCCTAAACTTAATGCTAACCCTAACCCTAACCCTTACCCTAACCCTTACCCTTACCCTTACACTAACCCTAACCCTAAACCTAAACCTAACCCTAACCCTAACCCTTACCCTTATGCTAACCCTAAACCTAATCCTCACCATAACACTTACCCTAACCCTTACCCTAACCTTAATGCCAACCCTAACCCTAACCCTAACCCTAACCCTTAAACTAACCCTATACCTAATCCTTACCCTAACCCTAACCCTAACCTTAACCCTAACCCTAACCCTAACCCTAACCCTTACCATTACCCTAACCCTAACCCTTACCCTAACCCTAACCTTAACCCTAACCCTAACCCTAACCCTAACCCTTACCATTACCCTAACCCTAACCCTTACCCTAACCATAACCCTAAACCTAATACTAACCCTAACCCTCACCCTAACCCTTACCCTTACCCTAACCCTAACCCTAATTCTAACCCTAAACCTAAACCTTACCCTTACCCTAACCTTAACCCTAACCTTTATCCTAAACTTAACACTAACCCTATCCCTAACCCTAACCCCTAATCCTAACCCTAACCCTAACCCTGACCCTAACCCTTACCCTTACCCTAACCCTAACCCTAACCTTAATGTTAACCCTAATCCTAACCCTAACCCTTGCCCTAACCATAACTCTAACCCTAATCCTTACCCTAACCCTAACCGTAACCCTAACCCTTACCCTTACCCTAATCCTAACCCTAAACTTAATGCTAACCCTAACCCTTAACCTAACTCTAACCCAAACCCTAATCCTTACCCTAACCCTAACCATGACCCTAACCCTTACCCTTACCCTAACCCTAACCCAAACTTAATGCTAACCCTAACCCTAACCCTTACCATAACCCTTACTGTTACCCTTATCGTAACCCTACCCCTAAACTTAATGCTAACCCTAACCCTAACCCTTACCCTAACCCTTACCCTTACCCTTACACTAACCCTAACCCTAAACCTAAACCTAACCCTAACCCTAACCCTTACCCTTATGCTAACCCTAAACCTAATCCTCACCATAACACTTACCCTAACCCTTACCCTAACCTTAATGCCAACCCTAACCCTAACCCTAACCCTAACCCTTAAACTAACCCTATACCTAATCCTTACCCTAACCCTAACCCTAACCTTAACCCTAACCCTAACCCTAACCCTAACCCTTACCATTACCCTAACCCTAACCCTTACCCTAACCCTAACCTTAACCCTAACCCTAACCCTAACCCTAACCCTTACCATTACCCTAACCCTAACCCTTACCCTAACCATAACCCTAAACCTAATACTAACCCTAACCCTCACCCTAACCCTTACCCTTACCCTAACCCTAACCCTAATTCTAACCCTAAACCTAAACCTTACCCTTACCCTAACCTTAACCCTAACCTTTATCCTAAACTTAACACTAACCCTATCCCTAACCCTAACCCCTAATCCTAACCCTAACCCTAACCCTGACCCTAACCCTTACCCTTACCCTAACCCTAACCCTAACCTTAATGTTAACCCTAATCCTAACCCTAACCCTTGCCCTAACCATAACTCTAACCCTAATCCTTACCCTAACCCTAACCCTAACCCTAACCCTTACCCTTACCCTAATCCTAACCCTAAACTTAATGCTAACCCTAACCCTTAACCTAACTCTAACCCAAACCCTAATCCTTACCCTAACCCTAACCATGACCCTAACCCTTACCCTTACCCTAACCCTAACCCTAAACTTAATGCTAACCCTAACCCTAACCCTTACCATAACCCTTACTGTTACCCTTATCGTAACCCTACCCCTAAACTTAATGCTAACCCTAACCCTAACCCTTACCCTAACCCTTACCCTTACCCTTACACTAACCCTAACCCTAAACCTAAACCTAACCCTAACCCTAACCCTTACCCTTATGCTAACCCTAAACCTAATCCTCACCATAACACTTACCCTAACCCTTACCCTAACCTTAATGCCAACCCTAACCCTAACCCTAACCCTAACCCTTAAACTAACCCTATACCTAATCCTTACCCTAACCCTAACCCTAACCTTAACCCTAACCCTAACCCTAACCCTAACCCTTACCATTACCCTAACCCTAACCCTTACCCTAACCCTAACCTTAACCCTAACCCTAACCCTAACCCTAACCCTTACCATTACCCTAACCCTAACCCTTACCCTAACCATAACCCTAAACCTAATACTAACCCTAACCCTCACCCTAACCCTTACCCTTACCCTAACCCTAACCCTAATTCTAACCCTAAACCTAAACCTTACCCTTACCCTAACCTTAACCCTAACCTTTATCCTAAACTTAACACTAACCCTATCCCTAACCCTAACCCCTAATCCTAACCCTAACCCTAACCCTGACCCTAACCCTTACCCTTACCCTAACCCTAACCCTAACCTTAATGTTAACCCTAATCCTAACCCTAACCCTTGCCCTAACCATAACTCTAACCCTAATCCTTACCCTAACCCTAACCCTAACCCTAACCCTTACCCTTACCCTAATCCTAACCCTAAACTTAATGCTAACCCTAACCCTTAACCTAACTCTAACCCAAACCCTAATCCTTACCCTAACCCTAACCATGACCCTAACCCTTACCCTTACCCTAACCCTAACCCTAAACTTAATGCTAACCCTAACCCTAACCCTAACCTTAACCCTTAAACTAACCCTATACCTAATCCTTACCCTAACCCTAATCCTTACCACAACCCCTACCCTTTCCCTAACTCTAACCCTAATCCTTACCCTAACCCTAACTCTAACCATAAACCTTACCCTTACACCAACCCTAACCCTAAACCTAAATCTATCACTTACCCTAACGCTAACACTAACCCTAAACCTAACACTAACCCTAACCCTAAAACTAAACCTAAACCTAATCCTAACCCTAACCCTTACCTTTACACTAACCCTAACCCTTAACCTAACCCTAACCCTAACCCTAACCCCTAACCCTAGCCCTTACCCTAAACCTAACCCTAACACTATCCCTTACCCTAACCCTTACCCTAACCCTAACACTAACACTAACTCTTACCCTAACCCTAATCATTACCCTAAACTTAACCCTAACCCTAAACCTAACCCTTAACCTTACCCTAACCCTAACCCTACATCTAACCCTAAACCTAACTCTAGCCCTAACCCTTACCCTAAACCTAACCCTAATTCTAACCCTAACCCTAACCCTAACCCCTAACCCTAACCCTAACCATAACACTTACCCTTATGCTAACCCTAACTCTAACCCTAACCGAACCCTAAACCTTACCCTTCCCTAACCCTAACCCTAACCCTGTTCAACCCCAACCCTAAACCTAACCGTAATCCTAACCCTTACCCTTTCCCTAATCCTAACCCTAACCTAACCCTAACCCTAACTCTAACCCTAAACTTAATGCTAACCCTAACCCTAACCCTAAACCTAACCCTTACCCTAACCATAATGTTAACCCCAAGCCTTACCCTTTCCCTAAACCTAACCCTAACCCTAACCCTAACACTAACCCTAACCCTAATCCTAACCCTCAACCTTACCGTTAACCTAACCCTAACACTAAACCTAACTCTAAACATTACCCTAACCCTAACCCCTAAGCCTAACCCTAACCCTTAACCTTACCCTAACCCTAACCTTAACCTAACCCTAAAACTTAGCCTTACCCTAAAACTAAGCCTAACCCTAATCATTACCCTAACCCTAACCCTAACCCCTAACCCTAACACTAAACCTAACCCTAACTCTAACACTTACCCTTACCCTAGCCCAAACCCTAACCCTAATCCTTAACCTAATCCCACCTCCAAACCTAAACCTAACCCTTACCCTTACCCTAACGCTAACCCTAAACCTAACCTAACCCTAACCCTAACCCTAATGCTAACCCTAAACCTAACCTAACCCTAACAATTACCCTTACCCTAAACCTAACCCAAAACCTAACCCTAACCCTAATCCTTACACTTACCCTTACCCTAAACCTAATCCGAACCCTAAACATTACCCTTACCCTAACCCTAAACCTAACCATAACCCTAACCCCTAACCCTAACCCTAACCCTTACCCTTACCATAATCCTAACCCTAACCTTAACCCTAACCTCAACACTAACCCTAAACCTAACCCTTACCCTAACCCTAATCCTAACCCTCACCCCTACCCTTACAGTAAACCTAACCCTAAACCTAAACCTAACCCTAACACTAAACCTAACCCTAACGCTAACCCTAACCCTAACCCTTACCCTTACCCTAACCCTAACCCTTACCTTAACGCTAACCCTAAACCTTACGCTAAACCTAAACCTAACCCTAACCCTAAACCTTACCCTTACCCTTACCCTAACACTAACCCTAACCCGAACCTCAACCACAACCCTAACCCTAACCATAATCCTAACCCTTACCAATACCCTAATCCTAACCCTAAACCTAACCCTAAGCCTAACCCTAACCCTAAACATAACCTTAATGCTAACCCTAACCCTAACCCTAAACCTAACCCTTACCCCAACCCTAACCTAACCCTAAACATTACCCTTACCCTAACCCCTAACCCTAACCCAAACCCTTACCCTTACCCTTACCCTAACCCTAACCCTAACCCTAAGCCTAACCCTAACCCTAACCCTAACCCTAAACATAAACCTAACCATAACACTAACCCTAACCCTAACGCTAACACTAACCCTAAACCTTACCCTTACCCTAGCCCTAACCCTTACCTTAACGCTAACCCTAAACTTTACCCTAACCCTAACCCTAACCCTAAGCCTTACCCTTACCCTTACCCTAACCCTAACACTAACCTTAATCCCAACCCTAACCCTAAACGTAATCCTAACCCTTATCCTTACCCTATCCTAAGCAAAAACCTAACCCTAACCCAAACCTTAACCGTAACCCTTACCCTTACCATAATCCTAACCCTAATCTTAACCCTAACCCTAACCCTAACCATAACCCCTACCCTTACCGTAACCCTAACCCTAAACCTAAACCTAACCATAACACTAACCCTAACCCTAACGCTAACCCTAACCCTAAACATTACCCTTACACTAACCCTAACCCTTACCTTAAGGCTAACCCTTTTCCTTACCCCAACACTATCCCTGACCCTAACCTTTATCCCAACCCTAACTCTTACCCTAACCCTAACCCTAACATTAACCCTAACCCTAAACCCTAAACCAAACCCAAACCCTAACCCTTATCCTAACCCTAACACTAACCCTAACCCTAATCCTTACCCTAACCCTAACCCTAACCCTAAACCTTACCCTTTCCCTTACCTAAACCCTAACCCTAAACCTAACCCTTACCCTTACCCTAACCCTAACCCTAACCCTAACCTTAATCCCAACCCTAACCCTAACCATAATCATAACCCTTACCCTTACCCTAATCCTAACCCTAAACCTAACCCTAAGCCTAACCCTAACCCTAAACATAATCTTAATGCTAACCCTAACCCTAACCCTAAACTTAACCCTTACCCAAACCCTAACCTAAACCTAACCATTACCCTTATTCTAACCCCTAACCCTAACCCTAACCCTAACCCTTACCCTTACCCTAACCCTAACCCTAACCCTAAGCCTAACCCTAACCCTAACACTTACAATTACCCTAACCCTAACCCTAAACCTAACCCTAAACCTATCCCTAACCCTTACCCTTACCCTAAACCTAACCCAAACCCTAACACTTACCCTTACTCTAACCCTAACCCTAACCCTAAATCTTAACCTAACCCTAACCCTAAGCCTAAGCCTAACCCTAACCCTTATCTTCATCCTAACCCTAACCCTAACCCTAACCCTAACACTTACCTTTACCCTAACCCTAAACCTGACCCTAACCCAAACTTTTACCCAAACCCTAACCCTAATACTAACCCTAACCCGAACTCTAAACCTAACCCTAACCCTAACCCTAACCCTAAACCTTACCCTAACCCTAACCTTAACCTAACCCTAACCCTGATCCTAACACATACCCTAACCCTTACACTTTCCCTAACCCTAAACTTAACCCTGACCCTAACCCAAACCGTAACCCCTAACCTGAACCCTAAACCTAACCCTAACCCTTACCCTTACACTAACCCTAACCCTAACCCTAAACCTAACCATAACCCTTAACCTAAACCTAACCCTACCCCTAACCCTTACCCTAATCCTAATCCTAAACCTAACACTAACCCTAACCCTAACCCTAACCCAACCCTAACCCAAACCCCTAACCCTAACCCTAACCCTTACCCTTACCTTAACCCTAACCCTAACCCTAACCTGTAACCCTAACCCTAACCCTAACCCTAACCCTTTCCCTTACCCTAACCCTATTCCTAACCCTAACCTTTACCCTTACCCTAAGCCTATCCATAACCCTAACCCTAACCCTTATCCTAACCCTAACTCTAACCCTAACCCTAATCCTTACCCTAACGCTAACCCTAACCCTTACCGTTTCCCTTACCCTATCCCTAACACTAACCCTTTCCCCTACCCTAACCCTAACCCTCACCCTTGCCCTAACCTTAACCCTAACCATAACCCTAAACCTAACCCTTACCCTTACCCTAACCCTAACCCTAAACCTAACCGTAACCCTAACCCTAACCCAACCCCTACCCTTACCCTAAACCTAACCCTAATCCTAACCCTAACCCTAACTCTAAACCTAACTCTAACCCTAACCCTAAACCTAACCCTTACCCAAACCCTAACCTAAACCTAACTATTACCCTTACTCTAACCCCTAACCCTAACCTTAACCTAACCCTAACCGTGATCCTAACCCTTACCCTAACCCTTACCCTTTCCCTAACTCTAAACTTAACCCTGACCCTAACCGAAACCGTAACCCCTAACCCGAACCCTAACCCTAACCCTAACCCTCACCCTTACACTAACCCTAACACTAACCCTAAACCTAAACCTAACCATAACCCTTAACCTAAACCTAACCCTACCCCTAACTCTTACCCTACCCTAACTCAAACCCTAACTCTAACCCTAATCCTAATCCTAAACCTTACCCTTACCCTAACCCTAACTCTAAACCTTAACCTAACCCTAACCCTTACCCTAACCCCTAACCCTAACCCTTAGCCTAACCCTAACCCTAACACTATCCCTTACCCTAACCCTTACCCTAACCCTAACCCGAACCCTAACACTAACTCTTACCCTAACCCTAACCATTAACCTAAACCTAACCCTAAACCTAACCCTAACCCTTAACCTTACCCTAACCCTAACCCTAAATCTAGCCCTAACACTTACCCTAACCCTAACGCTAACCCTTACACTAAAACTACGCCAAACCCTAATCATTACCCTAACCCTAACCCTAACCCCTAACCCTAACCCTAACCCTAACACTTACCCTTACCCTAACCCTAACCCTAACCCTTAACCTAACCCTAACCCTAACTCTTACCCTAACAATAACCCTAACCCTAACACCTAACCCTAACCCTAACACTCACCCGAACCCTAACCCTAATCCTTACCCTAACCCTAACCCTAACTCTAACCCTTACCGTTACCCTAACCCTAACCCTTACCTTAACCCCACGTCCAAACCAAAACCTAACCCTTACCCTTACCCTAACACTAACCCTAACCCTAAACCTAATCCTAACCCTATCCCTGACACTTAGCCTTACCCTAAAACTAAGCCTAACCCTAATCATTACCCTAACCCTAACCCTAACCCCTAACCCTAACCCTAAACCTAACCCTAACTCTAACACTTACCCTTATCCTAGCCCAAACCCTAACCCTAATCCTTAACCTAATCCCACCTCCAAACCTAAACCTAACCCTTACCCTTACCCTAACGCTAACCCTAAACCGAACCTAAACCTAACCCTAACCCTAATGCTAACATTAATACTACCCCTAACCCTAACCTAACCCTAACAATTACCCTTACCCTAAACCTAACCCCAAACCTAACCCTAACCCTAACCCTAACCCTAAACCTTACCCTTTCCCTTACCTTAACCCTAACCCTAACCCTAACAGTATCCCTAAGCCTAACCCTTACCCCTACCCTAACACTAACCGTAACACTAACCTTAACCCTAACCATAACACTAAACCTAACCCTTACCCTTACCCTAACCCTAACCCTAAACCTAACCATAACCCTAACCCTAACCCAACCCTTACCCTTACCCTTACCCTAAACCTATCCCTAAACCTAACCCTAACCCTAACTCTAAACCTAACCATAACCCTAACCCTAACCCTAACCGTAACCCCTACCCTAACCCTAACCTTAACCTAACCCTAACCCTAATCCTAACCCTCACCGTTACACTTACCCTAACACTAACCCTAACCCTATCCCTGACCCTTACCCTAACCCTAACTCTAAACGTAACTCTAACCCTAACCCTAAGCCTAAACCTTACCCTTACCCTAACCCTAAACCTAAACCTAAACCTTACCCTTACCCTAACCCTAACCCTAAACTTAATGCTAACCCTAACCCTAACCTTAAACCTAACCCTAAGCCGAACCCTTACCCTTTCCCTAACCCTGACCCTAACCCTAACTTACCCCAAATGTAACCCTAACTCTAACCCTAATTTTGACCTTAAACCTAACCCTAACCCTTACCCTTACCCTAACCCTAACCCTTACCCTAACCCTAAACCTAACCCTAACCCTAACCCTAAACCTAATACTAACCCTAACCCTAACCCTTACCCTTACCCTAACCCTAACCCTAACCCTAACCCTTACCCTTACCCTAACACTAACCCTTACCTTAACGCTAACCCTAAACCTTACCCTAACCGTAACCCTAACCCTAACCCTTACCCTTACCCTAACCCTAACCATAATCCCAACCCTAACCCTAACCATAATCATAACCCTTACCCTTACCCTAATACTAACCCTAAACCTAACCCTAAGCCTAACCCTAACCCTAAACATAACCTTAATGCTAACCCGAACTCTAACCCTAAACCTAACCTTACCCAAACCCTAACCTAAACCTAACCATTACCCTTACTCTAACCCCTAACTCTAACCCTAACCCTAACCCTTACCCTTACCCTAACCCTAACCCTAACCCTAAGCCTAACCCTAACTCTTACCCTTACCCTAACCCTAACCCTAACCCTAAACCTAATATAACCCTAGCCGTAACCCTTACCCTTACCCTAAACCTAACCCAAACCCTAACACTTACCCTTACTCTAACCCTAACCCTAACCCTAAATCTTAACCTAACCCTAACCCTAAGCCTAACCCTAACCCTTACCTTCATCCTAACCCTAACCCTAACCCTAACACTTACCCTTACCCTAACCCTAACCCTGACCCTAACCCTAACTTTTACCCAAACCCTAATCCTAACTCTAAACCTTACCCTTACCCTAACGCTTACCCTAACCCTAATCCTAAACCTAATACTAACCCTAACCCTAACCCTAACCCAACCCTAACCCTAACCCCTAACCCTAACCCTTACCCTTACCCTAACCCTAACCCTAACCATAACCTGTAACCCTAACCCTAACCCTAACCCTTATCCTAAACCTAACTCCAACCCTAACCCTAATCCTTATCCTAACCCTAACCTAACCTTTACCGTTTCCCTTACCCTAACCCTAACCCTAAACCTAACCCTATCCCTAACACTAACCCTTTCCCCTACCCTAACCCTAACCCTCACCCTAACCCTAACCTTAACCCTAACCATAACCCTAAACCTAACCCTTACTCTTACCCTAACCCTAACCCTAAACCTAACCGTAACCCTAACCCTAACCCAACCCTTACCCTTACCCTAAACCTAACCCTAACCCTAACTCTAAACCTAACCCTAACCCTAACCCTATCCCTAAACCTTACCCTAACCCTAACCTTAACCTAACCCTAACCCTAACCCTCACCGTTACACTTACCCTAACACTAACCCTAACCCTAAACCTTACCCTTACCCTAACCCTAACTCTAAACCTAACCCTAACCCTAAACCTAAACGTTACCCTTACCCTAAACCTAACCCTAAACTTAAGGCTAACCCTAACCCTAACCATAACGCTAACTCTTACCCTAACCCTAGCCCTAATCCTTACCCTAACCCTAACCATAACCCAGAGCCGAACCCTTACCCTTTCCCTAACCCGAACCCTAACCCTAACCCAAACTTACCCCAACTGTAACCCTAACCCTAACCCTAACTATAACCCTAACCCTAACCGTAACCCTAGCCATTACCCTTACTCTAACCCTAACCCTTACCCTAAGCCTAACCCTAAACCAAACACTAACCCTAACATAAACCTTACACTAATCAGAACCTTAACCCTAACCCCAAAACTTACCCTTACCCTAACCCTAACCCTATCCCTTATACTAACCTTAACCCTAACCCTAACCCTAACACTAACCCCTAACCCTAACCCTAACCCCAACCTTAATGCTAACCTTAACCCTAACCCTAAACCTAACCCTTACCCTAACCCTAACTCTAACCCTAATCCTTACCCTAACCCTAACCCTAACCCTAAACCTTACCCTTACCCTAACCCTAACCCCTAACCCTAACCCTAAACCTAACCCCTAACCCTAACCCTAACCCTAAAACTAACTCTAAACCTTACCCTTAACCTAACCCTAACCCAAAGCCTACCCTTACCCTAACCCTAAACCTAACCCTAACCCTAACCCCTAACCCCTAACCCTAACCCTAAACCTAACCCTAAACTTTACCCTTATCCTAACACTAATCCTAACGCTTACCCTAACCCTATCACTTACCCTTACCCTAACCCTAACCCTAACCCTTACCCTAAACCTAACCCTAACCCTAAGCCTAACCCCTAACCCTAACCCTTACCCTAACTCTAAAACTTACTCTTACCCTAACCCTAACCCTTACCCTAACCCTAACCCTTACCCTAAACCTAATACTAACCCTAACCCTAACACCTAACCCTAAACCAAACCCTCACCCTAACCCTAACCCTCAACCTAACCCTTAACCTAACCCTAACTCTAACCCTGAACCTTACCTTACCCTAACCCTAACCCTTACCTTAAACGCAACTCTAAATCTAACTCTAACCCTTACCCTTACCCTAACCCTAACCCTAACACTGAACCCTAATCGTAACCCTTACCCCAACATTACCCTTACCCTAACCCTAATCCTAACCCTAATCCTAACTCTTACCCTTACGCTAACCCTAACCCCAAACCTAACCCTAACCCTAACCCTAACCCTTACCCTTACCCTTACCCTAACCCTAACCCTAACCACAACCCTAAACATTACACTTACCCTAAGCCTAAACCTAACCCTAACCTTAATGCTAAGCCTAACCCTAACGCTTACCCCAAACCTTACCCTTACACTTACACTAACCCTAAACCTAACCCTAACCTTAAAGCTAACCCTAACCTTAACCCTAACCCTAAAACTTACCCTTACCATAATTCTAACCCTAAACTTAACCCTAACTCTAACCCTAACCCTAACCCTTACCCTAACCCTAACCCTAACCTTAATGCTAACCCTAACCCTAACCCTTACCATAACCCTTACTGTTACCCTTATCGTAACCCTACCCCTAAACTTAATGCTAACCCTAACCCTAACCCTTACCCTAACCCTTACCCTTACCCTTACACTAACCCTAACCCTAAACCTAACCCTAACCCTAACCCTAACCCTTACCCTTATGCTAACCCTAAACCTAATCCTCACCATAACACTTACCCTAACCCTTACCCTAACCTTAATGCCAACCCTAACCCTAACCCTAACCCTAACCCTTAAACTAACCCTATACCTAATCCTTACCCTAACCCTAACCCTAACCTTAACCCTAACCCTAACCCTAACCCTAACCCTTACCATTACCCTAACCCTAACCCTTACCCTAACCCTAACCTTAACCCTAACCCTAACCCTAACCCTAACCCTTACCATTACCCTAACCCTAACCCTTACCCTAACCATAACCCTAAACCTAATACTAACCCTAACCCTCACCCTAACCCTTACCCTTACCCTAACCCTAACCCTAATTCTAACCCTAAACCTAAACCTTACCCTTACCCTAACCTTAACCCTAACCTTTATCCTAAACTTAACACTAACCCTATCCCTAACCCTAACCCCTAATCCTAACCCTAACCCTAACCCTGACCCTAACCCTTACCCTTACCCTAACCCTAACCCTAACCTTAATGTTAACCCTAATCCTAACCCTAACCCTTGCCCTAACCATAACTCTAACCCTAATCCTTACCCTAACCCTAACCCTAACCCTAACCCTTACCCTTACCCTAATCCTAACCCTAAACTTAATGCTAACCCTAACCCTTAACCTAACTCTAACCCAAACCCTAATCCTTACCCTAACCCTAACCATGACCCTAACCCTTACCCTTACCCTAACCCTAACCCTAAACTTAATGCTAACCCTAACCCTAACCCTAACCTTAACCCTTAAACTAACCCTATACCTAATCCTTACCCTAACCCTAATCCTTACCACAACCCCTACCCTTTCCCTAACTCTAACCCTAATCCTTACCCTAACCCTAACTCTAACCATAAACCTTACCCTTACACCAACCCTAACCCTAAACCTAAATCTATCACTTACCCTAACGCTAACCCTAACCCTAAACCTAACACTAACCCTAACCCTAAAACTAAACCTAAACCTAATCCTAACCCTAACCCTTACCTTTACACTAACCCTAACCCTTAACCTAACCCTAACCCTAACCCTAACCCCTAACCCTAGCCCTTACCCTAAACCTAACCCTAACACTATCCCTTACCCTAACCCTTACCCTAACCCTAACACTAACACTAACACTTACCCTAACCCTAATCATTACCCTAAACTTAACCCTAACCCTAAACCTAACCCTTAACCTTACCCTAACCCTAACCCTACATCTAACCCTAAACCTAACTCTAGCCCTAACCCTTACCCTAAACCTAACCCTAATTCTAACCCTAACCCTAACCCTAACCCCTAACCCTAACCCTAACCATAACACTTACCCTTATGCTAACCCTAACTCTAACCCTAACCGAACCCTAAACCTTACCCTTCCCTAACCCTAACCCTAACCCTGTTCAACCCCAACCCTAAACCTAACCGTAATCCTAACCCTTACCCTTTCCCTAATCCTAACCCTAACCTAACCCTAACCCTAACTCTAACCCTAAACTTAATGCTAACCCTAACCCTAACCCTAAACCTAACCCTTACCCTAACCATAATGTTAACCCCAAGCCTTACCCTTTCCCTAAACCTAACCCTAACCCTAACCCTAACACTAACCCTAACCCTAATCCTAACCCTCAACCTTACCGTTAACCTAACCCTAACACTAAACCTAACTCTAAACATTACCCTAACCCTAACCCCTAAGCCTAACCCTAACCCTTAACCTTACCCTAACCCTAACCTTAACCTAACCCTAACCCTAACCCTAACCCTAACCCTCACCGTTACACTTACCCTAATACTAACCCTAACCCTAACTCTAAACCTAACCCTAAACCTAACCCTAACCCTTACCCTAACCCTAACCTTAACCTAACCCTAACCCTAACCCTAACCCTCACCGTTACACTTACCCTAACACTAACCCTAACCCTAACCCTTACCCTAAGCCTAACTCTACACCTAACTCTAACCCTAAACCTAAGCCTTAACCTTACCCTTACCCTAACCCTAAACCTAATCCTAAACCTTACCCTTACCCTAACCCTAACCCTAAACTTCATGCTAACCCTAACCCTAACTCTAACCCTGACCCTAACCCTAATCCTTACCCTAAACCTAACCCTAACTCTAAGCCGAACCCTTACCATTTCCGTAACCTTAACCCTAACCCTAACCCTAACCCTAACTTACCCCTACCGTAACCCTAACCCTAACCCTAACTTTAACCCTAACCCTAACCCTAACCCTAACCCTTACCCTTAACCTAACCCTAACCCTTATCCTATCCCTAACCCTAAATCTAAAACTAACCCTAACCTAAACCTTACACTAATCAGAACCCTAACCCTAAACCTAAACCTTACCCTAACCCTAACCCTAACCTTTATCCTAACCTTAACCCTAACCCTAACCCTAACCCCTAACCCTAACCCTAACCCTAACCTTAATGCTAACCCTAACCCTAAACCTAAACCTAACCCTTACCCTAACCCTAACTTTAACCCTAATCCTTACCCTAACCCTAACCCTAAACCTAAACCTTACCCTTACCCTTACCCTAACCCTAACCTTAAACTTAATGCTAACCCTAACCCTAACCCGAACCCTAACCCTTACCCTAACCCTAACCCTAACCCTAATCCTTACCCTAACCCTAACCCTGATCCTAAACCTTACCCTAACCCTTACCCTTTCCCTAACCCTAAACTTAACCCTGACCCTAACCCAAACCCTAACCCCTAACCCTAACCCTAACCCTTACCTTACACTAACCATAACCCTAACCCTAAACCTAACACTTACCCTAATGCTAACCCTAAACCTAAACCTAACCCTAACCCTAAACCTAAACGTAACCCTAAACCTAACCCTTACAGTTACCCTAACCCTAACCCTAACTCTAACCCTAACCCTAATCCTAAACTTTACCCTTACCTTAACCCTAACTCTAACCCTTAACCTAACCCTAATCCTAACCCTAACCCCTAACCCTAACCCTTACCCTAACCCTAACCCTAACACTATCCATTACCCTAACCCTTACCGTAACCCTAACCCTAACACTAACTCTTACCCTAACCATAACCATTACGCTAAACCTAACCATAAACCTAACCCTAACCCTTAACCTTACCCTAACCCTAACCCTTACCCTAAACCTAACCCTAATTCTAACCCTAACCCTAACTCTAACCCTTAACCATAACCCTAACCCTAACCATAACACTTACACTCATCCTAACCCTAACTCTAACCCAACCCTAACCCTAACACTTACCCTTACACTAACCCTAACCCTAACACTAACCCTACCCTTATCCTAACCCTTACCGTAACCCTAACCCTTACCATAACCCTAACCCTAACCCTAACCCCTAAACCTAACCCTAACCCTAACTCTAAACCTTACTCTTACCAAAACCCTAACCCTATCCCTAACACTTACCCTAACCCTAACCCTAACTCTAACACATAACCCTAAACCTAACACTAACCCTCACTCTTATCCTAACCCTAATCCTAACTCTAACCCTATCTCTGACACTTAACCTTACCCTAAAACTAAGCCTAACCCTAATCATTACCCTAAGCCCTAACCCTAACCCTAACCCTAACCCTAACTCTAACACTTACCCTAACCCAAAACCTAAACCTAACCCTCAATCTAACCCTAACCCTAACCCTTACCCTAACCCTAACCCTAAACCTAACACCTAACCCAAACCCTAACACTCACCCTAACCCTAACCCTAACCCTAATCCTTACCCTAACCCTAAACCTAACTCTAACACTTACGTTACCCTAACCCTAACCCTTACATTAACCCCACCTCCAAACCTGAACCTAACCCTTACCCTTACCCTAACGCTAAACCTAAACCTAAACCTAACCCTAACCCTAACCCTAATCCTAACCCTAATCCTATCCCTAACCCTAACCTAACCCTAAAAATTACCCTTACCCTAAACCTAACCCCAAACATAACCTTACCACTAACCCTAACCCTTACCCTTACCCTTACCCTAAACCTAACCCTAACCCTAAACATTACCCTTACCATAACCATAAACCTAACCCTAACCCTAACCCCTAAGCCTAAACCTAACCCTTACCCTTACCATAATCCTAACCCTAACCTTAACCCTAACCTTAACACTAACCCTAAACCTAAACCTTACCCTAACACAAACCCTAACCTAACCCTCACCCCTACCATTACCGTAACCCTAAACCTAAACCTAAACCTCACCCTAACACTAACCCTAACCCTAACGCTAACCCTAACCCTAACCCTTATCCTTACCCTAACCCTAACCCTTACCTTAACGCTAACCCTAAAACTTACCCTAACCCTAACCCTAACCCTAAGCCTTACCCTTACCCTTACCCTAACCCTACCCTAACCCTAACCCTAACCTTTACCCCAACCCTAAACCTAACCCTAACCCTTACCCTTACCCTAACCCTAACCCTAAGCCTAAGCCTAACCCTAACCCTTACCTTCACCCTAAACCTAAACCTAACCCTAACCCTAACACTTACCCTTACCCTAACCCTAACCTGACCCTAACCCTAACCTTACCCCAACCCTAACCCTAACACCTAACCCTATCCCTAACCCTTACCCTTACCCTAACCCTAACCCTAATCCTAACCTGTAACCCTAACCCTAACCCTAACCCTTTCCCTTACCCTAACCCTATACCTAACCCTAACCCTTACCCTTACCCTAATCCTATCCCTAACCCTAACCCTCATCCTAACACTAACACTAACCCTAACCCTAATCCTTACCCTAACCCTAACCCTAACCCTTACCCTTACCCTAAACCTAACCCTAACCCTAAACATTACCCTTACCCTAACCCTAAACCTAACCCTAACCCTAACCCCTAACCTATACCTAACCCTTACCCTTACCATAATCCTAACCCTAACCTTAACCCTAACCCTAACGCTAACCCTAAACCTAACCCTTACCCTAACACTAAACCTAACCCTAACCCTAACCCCTACCCTTACCGTAACCCTAACCGTAAACCTAAACCTAACCATAACACTAACCCTAACCCTAACGCTAACCCTAACACACACCCTTACCCTTACCCAAACCCTAACCATTGCCTTAGCGCTAACCCTAAACCTTACCCTAACCCTAACCCTAACCCTATCCCTTACCCTTACCCTTCCCTACCCTAACCCTAACCCTAACCTTAATCCCAATCCTAACCCTAACAGTAATCCTAACCCTTACCCTTAACCTAATCCTAACCCTAAACCTAACCCTAAGCCTAACCCTAACCCTAAACATAACCTTAATGCTAACCCTAAACCTAACCCTAAACCTAACCCTTACCCCATCCCTAACGTAACCGTAACCATTACCCTTACCCTAACCCCTAACCCTAAACCTAACCCTACGCCTTATCCTTACCCTAACCGGAACCCTAAACCTAACCCTAACCCTAACCCTAACCCTAACCCTTATCCTAACCTTAACCTTAACCTAACCCTAACCCTAACCCTAACCCTCACCGTTACACTTACCCTAACACTAACCCTAAACCTAACCCTTACCCTTACCCTAACCCTAACTCTAAACCTAACTCTAATCTTAAACTTAAACCTAACCCTTACCCTTACCCTAACCCTAAACCTAAACCTAAACCTTACCCTTACCCTAACCCTAACCCTAAACTTAATGCTAACCCTAAACCTAACCCTAACCCTAACTCTTACCCTAACTGTAACACTAATCCTTACCCTAACCCTAAACCTAACCCTAAGCCGAACCCTTACCCTTTCCCTAACCATAACGCTAACCCTAACCCTAACTTACCCCAACTCTAACCCTAACCCTAACCCTAACTTTAACCCTAACCCTAACCCTAACCCTTACCCTTACCCTAACCCTAACCCTTACCCTAAACCTATCCCTAATCCTAACACTAACCCTAACCTAAACCTTACACTAATCAGAACCCTAACCTTATCCCTAAACCTTACCCTTACCCTAAACCTAAACCTAACCCTTATCCTAAATTTAACCCTATCCCTAACCCTAACCCCTAACCCTAACCCTAACCTTAATGCTAACCCTAAACATAACCCTAAGCATAACCTTACCCTAACCCTAACTCTAACCCTAATCGTTACCCTAACCCTAATCTTAACCCTAAACCTTACCCTTACCCTAACCCTAACCCTAAACATAATGCTAACCCTAACCCTAACCCGAACCATAACCCTTACCCTAACCCTAACCCTAACCCGAATCCTTACCCTAACCCTAACTCTAAACCTAACCCTTACCCTAACCCTTACCCTTTCCCTAACCCTAATCCTATCCCTCACCCTAACCAAACCCTAACCCCTAACCCTAACTCTTACATTTACACTAACCCTACCCCTAACACTAACCCTAACACTTACCTTAACCCTAAACTTTACCCTAACGCTAAACCTAACCCTAACCCTAAACCTTACCCTGACACTAACCCTAACCCTAACTCTAAACCTAACGCTAACCCTACCCTAACACTTACCCTAACCCTAACCCTAACCCTTAACCTAACCCTAAGCCTAAACCTAACCACTAACCCTAAAGCTTACACTAACCCTAACCTTAACACTAGCTCTTACCCTAACCCTAACGCTTACCCTAACCCTAACCCTAAACCTAACCCTAACCAGTACCCTTACACTAACCCTAACCCTAAAACTAACCCTAACCCTTCCCCTTACCCTAACACTAACCTTAAACCTAACCCTAATAATAACCCTAACCCCTAACCCTAACCCTCACCCTTATCCTAACCCTAACCCTAACCCTAACCCTATCCCTAACACTTACCCTTACCCAAACCCTAACCCTAAACCTAACCCTAACCCTAACACTTACCCTTACCCTAACCCTAACCCTTACCCTAACCCTAAGCCTAACCCCTAACCCTAAACCTAACACTAACTCTAAATCTAACCCTTACCCTTACCCTAACCCTAACCCAAAGCCTACCCTTACCCTAACCCTAAACCTAACACTAACCCCTAACACTAACCCTAAACCTTACCCTTATCCTAACCCTAACCCTAACCCTAACTTACCCTTAACCTAACCCTAACCCTAACCCTTACCCTAAACCTAACCCTAACCCTAACCCCTAACCCTAACCCTAACTCTAAAACTTACTCTTACCCTAACCCTAACCCTAACCCTTACCCTAACCCTAACCCTTACCCTAACCCTAATCCTAACCCTAACACTAACACCTAACCCTAACCTAACCCTCACACTAACCCTAACTCTAAACCTAACCCAAAGCCTACCCTTACCCTAACCCTAACTCTAACCCCTAACCCTAACCCTAAACCTAACCCTAAACCTTACCCTTATCCTAACCCTAATCCTAACCCTTACCCTAAACCTATCACTTACCCTCACCCTCACCCTAACCCTAAACCTAACCCTTACCCTAACCCTAATTCAAACCCTACCCCTAACACCTAAACCTAACCCTAACCATCACCCCAACCCTAACCCTCAACCTAACCCTTAACCTAACCGTAACCCTAACCCTAACCCTTACCTTACCCTAACCCTAACCCTTACCTTAAACCCAACTCTAAACCTAATTCTAACCCTTGCCCTTACCCTTATCCTAACCCTAAACCTAACCCTAACCCTAACTCTTACCCTTACGCTAACCCTAACACTAAACATAACCCCAACCCTAATCCTAACCCTTACCCTTACCCTTACCCTAACCCTAACCTAACCCTAAACATAACCCTAAATATTACCCTTACCCTAACCCTAAACCTAACCCTAACCTTAATGCTAAGCCTAAGCCTAACACTTACCCCAACCCTTACCCTTACCCTTACACTAACCCTAAAGCTAACCCTAACCTTAATGCTAACCCTAACCCTAACCCTAACCCTAAATTTAATGCTAATCCTAACCCTAACCCTTACCCTAACCCTTACCCTTACCCTTACCCTAACCCTAACCCTAAACTTAATGCTAACCCTAACCCTAAACCTTATCCTAACCCTTACCCTTACACTAACCCTAACCCTAAACCTAACCCTAACCCTAACCCTAACCCTAACCCTTACCCTTATGCTAACCCTAACCCTAATCCTAACCCTTACCCTTACCCTAACCCTAACCCTAACCTTATAGCTAACCCTAACCCTAACCCTAACCTTAAACTAATCCTGTACCTAAACCTTACCCTAACTCTACCCCTAACCCTAACTCTTACCCTTTCCCTAACCCTAACCCTAACAATAACCCTAACGCTAACCCTTTCCCCTACCTTAACCCTAACCCTAACCCTAAACTTAACCCTAACCCTAACCCTAACCCTAATCCTTACCCTTACCCTAACCCTAACCCTTACCCTAACCCTAACCCTAAACCTAATACTAACCCTAACCCTAACCCTAACCCTTACCCTTACCATAACCCTAACCCTAACCCTTACCCTTACCCTAACCTTAACCCTAACCCTTATCCTAAAGTTAACACTAACCCTATCCCTAACCCTAACCCCAAATCCTAATCCTAACCTAACACTATCCTTAATGCTAACCCTAACCCTAACCCTAACCCTTAATCTAACCCTAACTCTAACCCTAATCCTTAACCTAACCCTAACCCTAACCCTAACCCTTACCCTTACCCTAATCCTAACCCTAAATTTAATGCTAATCCTAACCCTAACCCTAAACCTAACCCTTAACCTAACTCTAACCCAAACCCTAATCCTTACCCTAACCCTAAACCTGACCGTAAACCTTACCCCAACCTTTACCCTTTCCCTAACTCTAAACCTAATCCTGACCCTAACCCAAACCCTAACCCCTAACCCTAACCCTAACCGTAACCCTTACACTTACACTAACCCTAACCCAACCCTAAACCTAAACCTAAACCTAAACCTAACCCTAACCCTAACCCTTACCCTTACCCTAACCCTAACCCTAACCCTATTCCTAACCCTAACTCTAAACCTTACCCTTAACCTAACGCTAACTCTAACCCTTAACCTAACCCTAACCCTAAACCCTAACCCTAACCCTTCCCCTAACCCTAACCCTAACACTATCCCTTACCCTAAACCTTACCCTATCCCTAACCCATAACCTAACCCTAACCGTAAACGTTACCCTTAACCTTACCCTAACCCTAACCCTAACCCTAACCCTAACCGTAACACTTACCCTTTCCCTAACACTAACCCTAACCCTTAACCTAACCCTAACCCTAACCATAACCCTAATCCTTACATTTACCCTAACCCCAACCCTCAAACTAACCCTAACACTTACCCTTACCCTAACCCTAAACCTGACCCTAACCCTAAACTTACCCTAACCCTAACCTTAACACCTTAACCTAACCCTAAACCCTATCTTTACCCTAACCATAACCCTAACCCTAACCCGTAACCCTAACCCTAACCCTAACCGTTACCCTTACCCTAAACATATCCCTAACCCTAAACCTAACCCATACCATAACCCTAACACTAACCATAACCCGAAACCTAACCCTAACACTAACCCTAACCCTAACCCCTAACCCTAACCCTAAACGTAACCCTAACTCTTATCCTTACCGTAACCATAACCCTAACCCTAACCCAAACCCTAACCCTACCCCTAACCCTAATCTTAACCCTAACCCTTACCCTTATCCTAACCCTAACCCTAACCTTAAGCCTAACCCTAATACTAACCCTAACCTAACTCTTACCCTTACCCTAACCCAAACTCTAAAATTAACTCTAACCCTAATCCTAAGCCTAACCCTTACCCTTACCCTAACCCTAAACCTAACACTAAACCTTACCCTTACCCTAACCCTCACCCTAAACTTAATGCTAACCCGAATCCTCACCCTAACCCTAACCCTAATCCTTACCCTAACCCTAAACCTAAGCCTAACCCTCACCGTTACACTTACCCTAACACTAAATCTAACCCTAACCCTTACCCTTACCCTAACCCTAACTCTAAACGTAACTCTAACCCTAACCCTAGGCCTAACATTTACCCTTACCCTAACCCTAAACCTAACCCTAAACCTTAACCTTACCCTAACCCTAAACCTAAACTTAATGCTAACCCTAACCCTAACCCTAATCCTTACCCTAACCTTAACCCTAACCCTAACCCGAAGTCAAACCCTTACCCTTTCCCTAACCCTAACCCTAACCCTAACCCTAACTTACCCCTACCGTAACCCTAACCCTAACCCTAACTTTAACCCTAAACCTAACCCTAACCCTAACCGTTACCCTTACCCTAACCCTAACCATTACCCTATCCCTAACCCTAAACCTAAATCTAACCCTAACCTAAACCTTACACTAATCAGAACCCTAACCCTAACCCTAAAACTTACGCTTACCCTAACCCTAACCCTAAACTTTATTCTAACCTTAACCCTAACCCTAACCCTAACCCCTAACCCTAACCCTAACCCTAACCTTAATGCTAAGCCTAACCCTAAACCTAAACCTAAATCTTACCCTAACCCTAACTCTAACGCTAATCCTTACACTAACCCTAACCCTAACACTAAACCTTACCCTTACCCTAACCCTAACCCTAAACTTAATGTTAACCCTAACCCTAACACGAACCCTAACCCTTACCCTAACCCTAACACTAATCCTTACCCTAACCCTAACTCCAAACCTAACCCTTACCCTAACCCTTACCCTTTCCCTAACCCTAATCCTTACCATAACCCTAATCCTGATCCTAACCCTTAACCTAACCCTTACCCTTTCCCTAACCCTAAACTTAACCCTGACCCTAACCCAAACCCTAACCCCTAACCCTAACCCTAACCCTAACCCTAACCCTTACCCTTACACTAACCTTAACCCTAACCCTAAACCTAACACTTACCCTAACGCTAAACCTAACCCTAAACCTAACCCTAACCCTAAACTTAAACCTAACCCAAACCTAACCCTTACCCTTACCCTAACCCTAACCCTAACTCTAATCCTAACCCTAAACCTAAACCTTACCCTTACCCTAATCCTAACTCTAACCCTTAACCTAACCCTAACCCTAACCCTAACCCCTAACCCTAACCCTTACCCTAACCCTAACCCTAACACTATCCCTTACCCTAACCCTAACTCTAACCCTAACCCTAACCCTAACATTAACTCTTACCCTAACCCTAACCATTACCCTAAACCTAACCCTAAACCTAACCCTAACTCTTAACCTTACCCTAACCCTAACCCTAAATCTAGCCCTAACACTTACCCTAACCCTAACCCTAATTCTAACCCTAACCCTAACCCTAACCCCTAACCCTAACCCTAACCCGAACTATAACACTTACCATTATCCTAACCCTAACTCTAACCCTAACCCTAACCCTAACACTTACCCTTACACTAACCCAAACCCTAACACTTACCCTACCCTTATCCTAACCGTAACCCTAACCCTTACCATAAACCTAACCCTAACCCTAACTCCTAAACGTAACCCTAATCCTAATTCTAACCCTAACCCTAACCCTTACCCAAATCCTAACCCTAACGCTAACCCATAACCCTAAACCTAACCCTAACCCTTACCCTTATCCTAAACCTAATCCTAACCCTAAACCTATCCCTAACACTTACCCTTACCCTAAAACTAAGCCTAACCCTAATCATTACCCTAACCCTAAACCTAACCCTTACCCTAAAACTAAGCCTAACCCTAATCATTACCCTAATCCTAACCCTAACCCCTAAACCTAACCCTAACCCTAACCCTAACATTTAACCTTACCCTAACCCTAACCCTAACCCTTAACCTAACCCTAACCCTAACCCTTACCCTAACCCTAACCCTAACACCTAACCCTAAACCTAACGCTAACCCTGACCCTGAATCCTAACCCTAACCCTAACACTCACCCTAACCCTAATCCTAACCCTAATCCTTACCCTAAACCTAACCCTAACTCTTACCCTTACCGTTACCCTAACCCTAACCCTTACCTTAACCCCAGGTCCAAACCTAAACCTAACCCTTACCCTTACCCTAAACCTAACCCTAACCCTAACCCTAATCCTAACCCTAACCCTATCCCTGACACTTACCCTTACACTACAACTAAGCCTAACCCTAATCATTACCCTAACCCTAACCCTAACCCCTAACCCTAACCCTAAACCTAACCCTAACTCTAACACTTACCCTTAGCCTAGCCCAAACATAAAACCCTAACCCTTAACCTAACCCCACCTCCAAACCTAAACCTAACCCTTACCCTTACCCTAACGCTAACCCTAAACCTAACCCTAAACCTAACCCTAACCCTAATCCTAACCCTAATCTTAACCCTAACCCTAACTTAAACCTAACAATTACCCTTACCCTAAACCTAAACCCAAACCTAAGCCTAACCCTAACCCTTACCCTTACCCTTACCCTAAACCTAACCCTAACCCTAAACATTACCCTTACCCTCACCCTAAACCTATCCCTAACCCTAACCCCTAACCCTAACCATAACCCTTATCCTTACCATAATCCTAACCCTAACCTCAACACTAACCCTAAACCTAACCCTTCCCTAACCCTAACCCTAAACCTAACCCTCACCCCTACCCTTAGTGTAACCCTAACCCTAAACCTAAACCTAACCCTAACACTAACCCTAACGCTAACGCTAACCCTAACCCTAACCCTTGCCCTTACCCTAACCCTAACCCTTACCTTAACGCTAACCCTAAATCTTACCCTAACCCTAAACCTAACCCTTACCCTTACCCTAACCCTAAACCTAACCTTAACCACAACCCTAACCCTAACCATAATCCTAACCCTTAACCTTACCCTAATCCTAACTCTAAACCTAATCCTAAGCCTAACCCTAACCATAAACATAACCTTAATGCTAACCCTAACCCTAACCCTAAACCTAACCCTTACCCCAACCCTAACCTAACCCTAACCATTACCCTTACCCTAACCCCTAACCCTAACCCTAACCCTAACCCTTACCCTTACCCCAACCCTAACCCTAACCCTAAGCCTAACCCTAACACTTACCCTCACCCTAACCCTAACCCTAACCCAAACCCTTACCCTTACCCTAACCCTAAACCTAAGCCTAGGCCTAACCCTAACCCTTACCTTCACCCTAACCCTAACCCTAACCCTAACACTTACCCTTACCCTAACCCTAACCCTGACCCTAACCCTAACCTCACCCCAACCCTAACCATAACCCCTAACCCTAACCCTAACCCTTACCCTTCCCCTAACCCTAAAACTAACCATAACTTGTAACCCTAACCCTAACCCTAACACTTTACCTTACCCTAACCCTATCCCTAACCCTAACCCTTACCCTTACCCTAACCCTATCCCTAACCCTAACCCTAACTCTTATTCTAACCCTAACACTAACTTTTACCCTAATCCTTACCCTAACCCTAACCCTAACCCTTACCCTTACCCCAACCCTAACCCTAACCCTAAGCCTAACCCTAACACTTACCCTTACCCTAACCCTAACCCTAACCCTAAACCTAACCCTAACCCTAACCCTTACCCTTCCCCTAACCCTAAAACTAACCCTAACGTGTAACCCTAACCCTAACCCTAACACTTTACGTTACCCTAACCCTATCCCTAACCCTAACCCTTACCCTTACCCTAACCCTATCCCTAATCCTAACCCTAACTCTTATCCTAAACCTAACAATAACTTTAACCCTAATCCTTACCCTAACCCTAACCCTAACCCTAACCCTTACCCTTACCCTAAACCTAACCCTAAACATTACCTTTACCCTAACCCTAAACCTAACCCTAACCCTAACCCATACCCTTACCATAATCCTAACCCTAAACTTAACGCTAACCCTAACCCTAACCCTAACCCTAACCCTAACCCCTACCCTTACCGAAACCCTAACCCTAAACCGAAACCTAACCATAACACTAACCCTAACCCTAACGCTAACCCTTACCCTAAGAATTACCCTTACCCTAACCCTAACCCTTACCTTAACGGTAACCCTAAACCTTACCCTAACCCTAACCCTAACCCCTAACCTTACCGAAACCCTAACCCTAAACCTAAACCTAACCATAACACTAACGCTAACCATTACCCTAAACCAAAGCCTAACCCTTAACCTTACCCTAACCCTAACCCTAACCATAACACTTACCCTTATCCTAACCCTAACTCTAACCCTAACCCTAACCCTAAGACTTACCCTTACACTATCCCTAACTCTAACCCTTAACCTAACCCTAACCCTAACCCTAACCCCTAACTCTAACACTTACCCTAACCCTAACCCTAACACTATCCCTTACCCTAACCCTTACCTAACCCTAACCCTAACCATAACACTTACCATTATCCTAACCCTAACTCTAACCCTAACCCTAAACGTAAACCTTAACCTAACCCTAACCCTAAGTCTAACCCTTAACCTAACCCTAACCCTAACCCTAAACCCTAAACCTAACCCTTACCTTAACCCTAACCCTAACACTATCCCTTACCCTAACCCTTACCCTACCCCTAACCCTAACCCTAACATTGACTTTTACCCTAACCTTAACCATTACCCTAAACCTAACCCTAAACCTAACCTTAACCCTTAACCTTACCCTAACCCTAACCCTAAATCTAGCCCTAACACTTACCCTAACCCTAACCCTAATTCTAACCATAACCCTAACCCTAACCCCTAAACCTAACCCTAACCATAACACTTACCCTTATCCTAAGCCTAACTCTAACCCTAACCCTAACCCTAACACTTACCCTACCCTTACCCTAACCGTAACCCTAGCCCTTACCATAAACCTAACCCGAACCCTAACCCCTAAACCTATCCCTAACCCTAATTCTAACCCTTACTCTTACCCTAACACTAACCCTAACCCTAACCCTAACCCTTACGCTAACCCTAACCCTAACCCATAACCCTAACCCTAACCTTTACCCTTACCCTTATCCTAAACCTAATCCTAACCCTAACCCTAACCCTAACACTTACCCTTACCCTAAAACTAAGCCTAACCCTAATCATTACCCTAACACCTAACCCTAACCCTAACACTTACCCTTACCCTAACCCTAAACCTAACCCTTAACCTAACCCTAACCCTAACCCTTACCCTAACAATAACCCTAACTCTAACACCTAACCCTAACCCTAACACTCACCCTAACCCTAATCCTAACCCTAATCCTTACCCTAAGCCTAACCATAAATCTAACCCTTACCGTTACCCTAACCCTAATCCTTACCTTGACGCCACATCCAAACCTAAACCTAACCCTTACCCTTACCCTAACCCTAACCCTATCCCTGACACATACCCTTACCCTAAAACAAAGCCTAACCCTAATCATTACCCTAACCCTAACCCTAACACCTAACCCTAACCCTAAACCTAACCCTAACTTTAACACTTACCCTTAGCCTTGCCCAAACCTTAACCCTAAACCTTAACCTAACCCCACCTCCAAACCTAAACCTAACCCTTACCCTTACCCTAACGCTAACCCTAAACCTAACGCTAATGCTAACCCTAACCCTAACCCTAATCCTAACCCTAACCCTAACCTAACCCTAACAATTACCCTTACCCTAAACCTAACCCCAAACCTAAGCCTAAACCTAACCCTAACCCTTACCCTTACCCTTACCCTTACCCTAAACCTAACCCTAACCCTAAACATTACCATAACCCTAACCCTAAACCTAACCCTAAACCTAACCCCTAACCCTAACCCTAACCTTACACTTACCATAATCCTAACACTAACCTTAAGCCTAACCTCAACACTAACCCTAAACCTAACCCTTACCCTAACCCTAACCATCACCGCTACCCTTACCGTAACCCTAACCCTAAACCTAACCCTAACACTAAGCCTAACCCTAACGCTAACCCTAACCCTAACCCTTACCCTTACCCTAACCCTAACCCTTATCTTAACGCTAACCCTAAACCTTACCCTAACCCTAACCCTAACTCTAACCCTTACCCTTACCCTAACCCTAACCCTAAACCTAACCTTAACTACAACTCTAACCCTAACCATAATCCTAACCCTTACCCTAATCCTAACCCTAAACCTAACCCTAAGCCTAACCCTAACCATCAACATAACCTTAATGCTTACCCTAACCCTAACCCTAAACCTAACCCTTACCCCAACCCTAACCTAACCCTAACCATTACCCTTACCCTAACCCCTAACCCTAACCCTAACCCTAACCCTTACCCTTACCCTAACCCTAACCCTAACCCTAAGCCTAACCCTAACACTTACCCTTACCCTAACCCTAACCCTAACCCTAAACCTAACCCTAACCCTAACCCTAACTCTTACCATTACCCTAACCCTAACCCTAAGCCTAAGCCTAAGCCTAAGCCTAACCCTAACCCTTACCTTCACCCTAACCCTAACCCCAACCCTAACCCTAACACTTACCCTAACCCTAACCCTGACCCTAACCCTAAACTTACGCCAACCCTAACCCTAACCCCTAACCCTAACCCTAACCTTTACCCTTCCCCTAACCCTAAAACTAACCCTAACGTGTAACCCTAACCCTAAACCTAACACTTTACCTTACCCAACCCTATCCCTAACCCTAACCCTAACCCTTATCCTAACCCTAACAGTAACTTTAACCCTAATCCTTACCCTAACCCTAACCCTAACCCTAACCCTTACCCTTAACCTAAACCTAACCGTAATATTACCCTTACCCTAACCCTAAACCTAACCCTAACCCTAACCCCTAACCCTAACCCTAACCCTAACCCTTACCCTTACCATAATCCTAACCCTAAACTTAACGCTAACCCAAACTCTAACCCTAACCCTAACCCCTACCCTTACTGGAACCCTAACCCTAAACCTAAACCTAACCATAACACTAACCCTAACCCTAACGCTAACCCTAACCCTAACCCTTACCCTTACCTAACCCTAACCCTTACCTTAACGGTAACCCTAAACTTTCCCCTAACCCTAACCCTAAACCCTACCCTTACCGAAACCCTAACCCTAAACCTATACCTAATCATTACACTAAACCTAACCCTAATGCTAACCCTAACCCTAACCCTTACCCTTACCCTAACCCTATCCTTACCTTAACGGTAACCCTAACCCTAACCCTAACCCTAACCCTAATTCTTACCCTAACCCTAACCCTAACCCTAAGTCGAACCCTTACCCTTTCCCTAACCCTTACCTTAACAATAACCCTAAACCTTACCCTAACCCTAACCCTAACGCTAACCCTCACCCTTACCCTTACTCTAACCCTAACCCTAACCCTAACCTTAACCCCAACCCTAACCCTAAACGTAATCCTAACCCAGACCCTTACAATAATCCTAACCCTAAACCTAACCCTAACCCTAACCCTAACACTTACCCTTACCTTAATCCTAACCCTAACCTTAACCCTAACCCTAACCCTAACCCAAACCCCTAACCTTACCGTAACCCTAACCCTAACCCTAAACCTAACCATAACACTAACCCTAACCCTAACGCTAACCCTAACCCTAACATTTACCCTTACCCTAACCCTATCCAAAACCCAAACCCTAACCCTTATCCTAACCCTAACACTAACCCTAACCCTAATCCTTACCCTAAACCTAACCCTAACCCTAAACCTTACCCTTTCCCTTACCTTAACCCTAAACCTAACCCTAACCCTATCCCTAACCCTTACCCCTGCCCTAACCCTAACCCTAAACCTAACCCTTACCCTAACCCTAACCCTAACCCTAAACCTAACCGTAACCCTAACCCTAACCCAACCCTTACCCTGACCCTAATCCTAACCCTAAACCTAACCCTAACCCTAACTCTAAACCTAACCATAACCCTAACCCTAACCCTAACACTTACCCTAACCCTAACCTTAACCTAACCCTAACCCTAACCCTCACCGTTACACTTACCCTAACACTAACCCGAACCCTAACCCTTACCCTTACCCTAACCCTAACTCTAAACCTAACTCTAACCCTAACTATAAGCCTAAACCTTACCCTTACATAACCCTAAACCTAAACCTAAAGCTTACCCTTACGCTAATCCTAACCTAAACTTAATGCTAACCCTAACTCTAACCCTTACCCAAACCCTAAGCCTAATCCTTACCCTAACCCTAACCCTAACCCTAAGCCGAACCCTTACCCTTTCCCTAACCCTAACCCTAACCCTAACTTACCCCAAATGTAACCCTAACCCTAACCCTAACTTTAACCCTAAACCTAACCCTAACCCTTACCCTTACCCCAGCCCTAACCCTTACCCTAACCCTAACCCTAAATCTAATCCTAACCCTAACCCTAACCCTAAACCTTACCCTTACCCTAACCCTAACACTAACCGTAACCCTAACCCTAAGCCTTACCCTTACCCTAACCCTAACACTTACCTTAACGCTAACCCTAAACCTTACACTAACCCTAACACTAACCCTAACCCTAACCTTAATCCCAACCCTAACCCTAACCATAATCATAACCCTTACCCTTACCCTAATCCTAACCCTAAACCTAACCCTAATCCTAACCCTAACACTAAACATAACCTTAATGCTAACCCTAAAACTAACCCTAAACCTAACCCTTACCCAAAGGCTAACCTAACCCTAACCATTACCCTTACTCTAAACCCTAACCATAACCCTAACTCTTACCCTTACCCTAACCCTAACCCTAACCCTAAACCTCACTCTAACCCTAAGCCTAACCCAAACCCTTAACCTAAACCAAACCCTAAGCCTAAGCCTAACCCTAACCATTACCTTCAACCTAACCCTAACCCTAACCCTAACCCTTACCCTTACCCTAACCCTAACCCTGACACTAACCATAACCTTTACCCTAACCATAACCCTAACCCTAACCCTTACCCTTACCCTAACCCTAACCCTTACCCTAACCCTAATCCTAAACCTAATACTAACCCTAACCCTAACCCTAACCCAACCCTAACCCTAACCATTAACCCTAATCCTAAACCTTACCCTTACCCTAACCCTAACTCTAACCCTTAACCTAACCATAACCCTAACCCTAACCCTTAACCCTAACACTTACCCTAACCCTAACCCTAACACTATCCCTTACCCTAACCCTTACCCTAACCCTAACCATAACCCTAACATTAACTCTTACCCTAACCCTAACCATTACCCTAAACCGAACCCTAAACCTAACCCTAACCCTTAACCTTACCCTAACCCTAAACCTAAATCTAGCCCTAACACTTACCCTAACCCTAACACTAATTGTAACCGTAACACTAACCCTAACCCCTAACACTAACCCTAACCCTAACCATAACACTTACCCTTATCCTAACCCTAACTCTAACCCTAACCCTAACCCTAACAGTTACCCTACCCTTACCCTAACCGTAACCCTAACCCTTACCATAAACCTAACCCTAACCCTAACCCCTAAACCTAAACCTAACCCTAATTCTAACCCTTACTCTTACCCTAACACTAACCCTAACCCTAACCCTAACCCATAACCCTAACCCTAACCCTAACCCTTACCTTATCCTAAACCTAATCCTAACCATAAACCTATCCCTAACACTTACCCTTACCCTAAAACTAAGCCTAACCCTAATCATTACCCTAACCCTAACTCTAACCCCTAACCCTATCCCTAACCCTAACCCTAACACTTACCCTTGCCCTAACCCTAACCCTAACCCTAACCCTTAACCTAACCCTAACCCTAACCCTTACCCTACCCTAACCTTAACCCTAACTCCTAACTCTAACCCTAACACTCACCCTAACCCTAATCCTAACCCTAATCATTACCCTAATCCTAACCCTAACTCTTACCCTTACCCTAACCCTAACCCTAACCCTAACCCTAAACCTCACTCTAACCCTAAGCCTAACCCTAACCCTAACCCTTACCCTTACCCTTACCTTAACCCTAACCCTTACCCTAACCCTAACCCTAACCCTAACACTAAACCGAATACTAACCCTAACCCTAACCCTAACACTTACCCTTACCCTAACCCTAACCCTAACCGTAACCCTAACCCTAAGCCTTACCCTTACCCTAACCCTAACATTTACCTTAACGCTAACCCTAAACCTTACACTAACCCTAACCCTAACCCTAACCCTAACCTTGATCCCAACCCTAACCCTAACCATAATCATAACCCTTACCCTTACCCGAATCCTAACCCTAAACCTAACCCTAAGTCTAACCATAACCCTAAACATAACCTTAATGCTAACTCTAACCCTAACCCTAAACCTGACCCTAACCCAAACCCTAACCTAACCATAACCATTACCGTTACTCTAACCCCTAACCCTAACCCTAACTCTTACCCTTACCCTAACCCTAACCCTAACCCTAAATCTCACTCTAACCCTAACCCTAACCCTAACCCTTAACCTAAACCAAACCCTAAGCCAAAAGCCTAACCCTAACCCTTACCTTCACCCTACCCTAACCCTAACCCTAACCCTAACCCTAACCCTTACCCTTACCCTATCCCTAACCCTATCCCTAACCCTAAACCTAACCCTAACCCTAACCCTAAACCTTACCCTTACCCTAATCCTAACCCTAAGCCTAAGCCTAAGCCTAACTCTAATCCTTACCTTCACCCTAACCCTAACCCTAACCCTAACCCTAACACTTACCCTTACCCTAACCCTAACCCTGACCCTAACCCTAACCTTACCCCAACCCTAACCCTAACCCCTAACCCTAACCCTAACCCTTACCCTTCCCCTAACCCTAAAACTAACCCTAACGTGTAACCCTAACCCTAACCCTAACACTTTACCTTACCCTAACCCTATCCCTAACCCTAACCCTTACCCTTAACCTAACCCTATCCCTAACCCTAACCCTAACTCTTTTCCTAACCCTAACACTAACTTTAACCCTAATCCTTACCTTAACCCTAACCCTAACCCTTACCCTTAACCTAAACCTAACCCTAACATTACCCTTACCCTAACCCTAAACCTAACCCTAACCCTAACCCCTAACCCTAACCCTTACCCTTACCATAATCCTAACCCTAAACTTAACGCTAACCCTAACCCTAAAACTAAACCTAACCATAACACTAACCCTAAACCTAACGCTAACCCTAACCCTAACCCTTACCCTTACCCTAACCCTAACCCTTACCTTAACGGTAACCCTAAACCTTACCCTAACCCTAACCCTAAACCCTACCCTTACCGAAACCTTAACCCTGAACCTAAACCTAACCATAACACTAACCCTAACCCTAATGCTAACCCTAACCCTAACCCTTACCCTTACCCTAACCCTAACCCTTACCTTAACGGTAACCCTAACCCTAACCCTAACCCTAACCCTAATCCTTACCCTAACCCTAACCCTAACCCTAACCCTAAGTCGAACCCTTACCCTTTCCCTAACCCTTACCTTAACGGTAACCCTAAACCTTACCCTAACCCTAACCCTAACGCTAACCCTCACCCTTACCCTTACTCTAACCCTAACCCTAACCCTAACCTTAATCCCAACCCTAACCCTAAACGTAATCCCAACCATTACCCTTACAATAATCCTAACCCTAACCCTAACACTAAACCTAACCCTAACACTTACCCTTACCTTAATCCTAACCCTAACCTTAAACATAACCCTAACCCTAACCCTAACCCTAACCCCTACCCTTACCGTAACCCTAACCCTAAACCTAAACCTAACCATAACACTAACCCTAACCCTAACGCTAACCCTAACCCTAAACCTTACCATTACCCTAACCCTATCCAAAACCCAAACCCTAACCCTTATCCTAACCCTAACACTAACCCTAACCCTAATCCTTACCCTAACCCTAACCCTAACCCTAAACCTTACCCTTTCCCTTACCTTAACCCTAAACCTAACCCTAACCCTATCCCTAACCCTAACCCTTACCCCTACCCTAACCCTAACCCTAACCCTAAACTTAACCCTAACCATAACCCTAAACCTAACCCTTACCCTTACCCTAAACCTAACCGTAACCCTAACCCTAACCCAACCCTTACCCTTACCCTAATCCTAACCCTAAACCTAACCCTAACCCTCACCGTTACACTTACCCTAACACTAACTCTCAACCTAACTCTAACCCTAAACCTAAGCCTAAACCTTACCCTTACATAACCCTAAACCTAAACCTAAAGCTTACCCTTACCCTAACCCTAACCTAAACTTAATGCTAACCCTAACCCTAACCCTAACCCTAAGCCGAACCCTTACCCTTTCCCTAACCCTAACCCTAACCCTAACCCTTACCGAAACGCTAATCCTAATCCTTACCCTAACCCTAACCCTAAACCTAACCCTAACCGAACCCTTACCCTTTCCCTAACCCTAACCCTAATCCTAACCCTAACTTACCCCAAATGTAACCCTAACCCTAACCCTAACTTTAACCCTAAACCTAACCCTAACCCTTACACTTACCCTAACCCTAACCCTAACCCTAAACCTTACCCTTACCCTAATCCTAATCCTAACCGTAACCCTAACCCTAAGCCTTACCCTTACCCTAACCCTAACCCTAACCTTACACCTAACACTAACCCTAACCCTAACACTAAACCTTACCCTTACCCTAACCCTAATCCTAACCGTAACACTAACCCTAAGCCTTACCCTTACCCTAACCCTAACACTTACCTTAACGCTAACCCTAAACCTTACACTAACCCTAACACTAACCCTAAAACTAACCTTAACCTTAATCCCAACCCTAACCCTAACCATAATCATAACCCTTACCCTTACCCTAATCCTAACCCTAAACCTAACCCTAAGCCTAACCCTAACCCTAAACATAACCTTAATGCTAACCCTAACCCTAACCCTAAACCTAACCCTTACCCAAACCCTAACCTAACCCTAACCATTACTCTTACTCTAACCCCTAACCCTAACCCTAACTCTTACGCTTACCCTAACCCTAACCCTAACCCTAAACCTCACTCTAACCCTAACACTAACCCTAACCCTTAACCTAAACCAAACCCTAAGCCTAAGCCTAACCCTAACCCTTACCTTCACCATAACCCTAACACTAACCCTAACCCTTACCATTACCCTAACCCTAAACCTGACACTAACCCTAACCTTACCCCAACCCTAACCCTAACCCCTAACTCTAACCCTAACCCTTACCCTAACCCCTAACCCTAACCCTAACCCTTACCCTTACCCTAACCCTAACCCTGACACTAACCCTAAACTTTACCCTAACCATAACCCTAACCCTAACCCTTACCCTTACCGTAACCCTAACCCTTACCCTAACCTTAATCCTAAACCTAATACTAACACTAACCCTAACCCTAACCCAACCCTACCCCTAACCCCTAACCCTAAACCTAAACCTTACCCTTACCCTAACCCTAACTCTAACCCTTAACCTATTCCTAACCCAAACCCTAACCCCTAACCCTAACCCTTACCCTAACCCTAACCCTAACACTATCCCTTACCCTAACCCTTACCCTAACCCTAACCCTAACCCTAACATTAACTCTTACCCTAACCCTAACCATTACCCTAAACCGAACCATAAACCTAAACCTAACCCTTAACCTTACCCTAACCCTAAACCTAAATCTAGCCCTAACACTTACCCTAACCCTAACCCTAATTCTAAACCTAACCCTAACCCTAACCCCTAACCCTAACCCTAACCCTAACCTTTACCCTAACCCTAACCCTAACCCATAACCCTAACTCTAACCCTAACCCTTACCCTTATCCTAACCCCTAACCCTAACCCTAACCCTAACACTTACCCTTACCCTAAACCTAACCCTAACCCTAACCCTTAACCTAACCCTAACCCTAACCCTTTCCCTAACCCTAACCCTAACCCTAAACCTAACTCCTAAACCTAACCCTAACACTCACCCTAACCCTAATCCTAACCCTAATCCTTACTCTAACCCTCACCCTAACTCTAACCCTTACCGTTACCCTAACCCTAACCCTTACCTTAACCCCACGTCCAAACCTAAACCTAACTCTTACCCTTACCCTAACCCTAACCCTAACCCTAACTCTAACCCTAATCTTAACACTAGCCCTATCCCTGACACTTACCCTTGCCCTAAAACTAAGCCTAACCCTAATCATTACCCTAAACCTAACCCTATCCCCTAACCCTAACCCTAAACCTAACCCTAACTCTAACAGTACCCTTAGCCTAGCCCAAACCCTAACCCTAACCCTTAACTTAACCCCACCAACAAACCTAAACCTAACCCTTACCCTTACCCTAACACTAACCCTAAACCTAACCCTAACCCTAACCCTAACCCTAATCCTAACCCTAATCTTAACCCTAACCCTAACCTAACCCTAACAATTACCCTTACCCTAAACCTAACCCCAAACCTAAGCCTAACCCTAACCCTAAACCTTACACTTACCCTTACCCTAAACCTAACCCTAACCCTAAACATTACCCTTACCCTAACCCTAAACCTAACCCTAACCTTAATCCCTAACCCTAACCCTAACCCTTACCCTTACCATAATCCTAACCCTAACCTTAAGCCTAAACTCAACACTAACCCTAATCCTAAACCTAAACCTAACCCTAACACTAACCCTAACGCTAACTCTGACCCTAACCCTAACCCTTACCCTTACCCTTACCCTATCCCTAACCCTAACCCTAAACTTAACCACAACCCTAACCCTAACCGTAATCCTAACCCTAAACCTAACCCTAAGCCTATCCCTAACCCTAAACATAACCTTAATGCTAACCCTAACCCTAACCCTAAACCTAACCCTTACCCCAACCCTAACCTAAGCATAACCATTACCCTTACCCTAACCCCTAACCCTAAATCTAACCCTAACCCTTACCCTTACCCCAACCCTAAACCTAACACTAAGCCTAACCCTAACACTTACCTTTACGCTAACCCTAACCCTAACCCTAACACTTACCCTTACCCAAACCCTAACCCTAACCCTAAGCCTAAGCCTAACCCTAACCCTTACCTTCACCCTAAACCTAACCCTAACCCTAACACTTACCCTTACCCTAACCCTAACCCTGACCCTAACCCTAACCTTAACCCAAACCTAACCCTAACCCCTAACCCTAACCCTTACCCTTCCCCTAACCCTAAAACTAACCCTAACCTGTAACCCTAACCCTAACCCTAACACTTTACCTTACCCTAACCCTATCCCTAACCCTAACCCTTACCCTTACCCTAACCCTATCCAAAACCAAAACCCTAACCCTTATCCTAACCCTAACACTAACCCTAACCCTAATCCTTACCCTAAACCTAACCCTAACCCTAAACCTTACCCTTTCCCTTACCTTAAACCTAAACCTAACCCTAACACTATCCCTAACCCTAACCCTTACCCCTACCCTAACCCTAACCCTAACCCTAACCTTAACCCTAACCATAACCATAAACCTAACCCTTACCCTTACCCTAACCCTAACCCTAAACCTAACCGTAACCCTAACCCTAACCCAACCCTTACCCTTACCCTTACCCCAATCATAACCCTAAACCTAACCCTAAACCTAACTCTAAACTTAACCATAACCCTAACCCTAACCCTAAACCTTACCCTAATCCTAACTTTAACCTAACCCTAACACTAACCCTCACCGTTACACTTACCCTAACACTAACCCTAACCCTAACCCTTACCCTTACCCTACCCTAACTCTAAACCTAACTCTAACCCTAACCCTAAGCCTAAACGTTACACTTACCCTAAACCTAAACCTAAACCTAAACCTTACCCTTACCCTAACCCTAACCTAAACTTAATGCTAACCCTAACCCTAACCCTTACCCTAACCCTAATCCTTACCTTAACCTTAACCCTAACCCTAACCCTAAGCCGAACCCTTACCCTTTCCCTAACCCTAACCCTCAACCTAACCCTAACTAACCCCAAATGTAACCCTAACCATAACCCTTACTTTAACCCTAAACCTAACCCTAACCCTTACCCTTACCCTAACCCTCACCCTTACCCTAACCCTAACCCTAACACTAACCCTAAACCTAATACTAACCCTAACCCTAACCCTAACCCTTACCCTTACCCTAACCCTAAACCTAACCCTAGCCCTAACCCTAAGCCTTACCCTTACCCTAACCCTAACCCTTACCTTAACGCTAACCCTAAACCTTACCCTAACCCTAAACCTAACCTAACCCTTACCCTTACCCTAACCCTAACCCTAACCTCAATCCCAACCCTAACCCTAACCATAATCATAACCCTTCCCTTAACCTAATCCTAACCCTAAACCTAACCCTAACCCTAACCCTAACCCTTACCCTTAACCTAACCCTAACCCTAACCCTAAACCTAATCCTTACCCTTACCCTAAACCCAACCCTGACCCTAACCCTAAACTTACCCCAACCCTAACCCTAACCCCTAACCCTAACCCTGACCCTTACCCTTCCCCTAACCCTAAAACTAACCCTAACCTGTAACCCTAACCCTAACCCTAACACTTTACCTTACCCTAACCCTATCCCTAACCCTAACCCTTACCCTTACCCTAACCCTATCCTTAACCTAACCCTAACTCTTATCCTAACTCTAACACTAACTTTAACCCTCTTCCTTACCCTAACCCTAACCCTAACCCTAACCCTTACCCTTACGCTTACCCTAAACCTAACCCTAAACATTACCCTTACCCTAACCCTATACCTAACCCTAACCCTAACCCCTAACCCTAACCCTAACCCATACCCTTACCATAATCCTAACCCTAAACTTAACGCTAATCCTAACCCTAACCCTAACCCCTACCCTTACCGTAACCCTAACCCTAAACCTAAACCTAACCATAACACTAACCCTAACCCTAACCCTAACCCTAACACTAACCCATACCCTAACCCTAACCCTAACCCTTACCCTTACCCTAACCCAAACCCTAACCCTAACCTTAATCCCAAACCTTACCCTAAACGTAATCCTAACCCTTACCCTTACCCTAATCCTAAACCTACACCTAACCCTAATCCTAACCCTTACCCATACCTTAATCCTAACCCTAAACTTAACCCTAACCCTAACCCTATCCCTAACCCTTACCCTTACCCTAACTCTATCCAAAACCCAAACCCTAACCCTTATCCTAACCCTAAAACTAAACCTAACCCTAATCCTTACCCTAACCCTAACTCTAACCCTAAACCTTACCCTTTCCCTTACCTTAACCCTAAACCTAACCCTAACCCTATCCCTAACCCTAACCCTTACCCCTACTCTAACCCTAACCCTAAACCTAAACTTAACCTTAACCGTAACCCTAAACCTAACCCTTACCCTTACCCTAACCCTAACCCTAAACCTAACCGTAACCCTAACCCTAACCGAACCCTTACCCTTACCCTAATCCTAACCGTAAACCTAACCCTAACCCTAACTCTAAACCTAACCATAACCCTAACCCTAAACCTAACCCTTACCCTAACCCTAACCGTAACCTAACCCTAACCCTAACCCTCACCGTTACACTTACCCTAACAGTAACCCTAACTCTAACCCTTACCCTTACCCTAACCCTAACTCTAAACCTAACTCTAACCCTAACCCTAACTCTTACCCTTACCCTAACCCTAACCCTAACCCTAACCCTAACCCTTAACCTAAACCAAACCCTAAGCCTAAGCCTAACCCTAACCCTTACCTTCACCCTAACCCTAACCCTAACCCTAACCCTAACCCTTACCCTTACCCTTACACTAACCCTAACCCTTACCTTCACCCTAACCCTAACCCTAACCCTAACCCTTACCCTTACCCTAACCCTAAACCTGACACTAACCCTAAACGTTACCCTAAACATAACCCTAACCCTAACCTTTACCCTAACCCTAAACCTAACCCTAAGATTAACTCTTACCCTAACCCTAACCATTATCCTAAACCGAACCCTAAACTTAACCCTAACCCTTAACCTTACCCTAACCCTAAACCTAAATCTAGCCCTAACACTTACCGTAACCCTAACCCTAATTGTAACCCTAACCCTAACCCTGACCCCTAACACTAAACCTAACCCTAACCATAACACTTACCCTTATCCTAACCCTAACTCTAACCCTAAACCTAACCCTAACACTTTCCCTACCCTTACCCTAACTGTAACCCTAAACCTTACCATAAACCTAACCCTAAGCCTAACCCCTAAATCTAAACCTAACCCTAATTCTAACCCTTACTCTTACCCTAACACTAACCCTAAGCCTAACCCTAACCTTTACCCTAACCCTAACCCTAACCCATAACCCTAACCCTAACCCTAACCCTTACCCTTATCCTAAACCTAATCCTAACCCTAACCCTATACCTAACACTTACCCTTACCCTAAAACTAAGCCTAACCCTAATCATTACCCTAACCCTAACCCTAACCCCTAACCCTAACTCTAACCCTACCACTTACCTTACCCTAACCCTAACCCCAACCCTAACCCTTAACCTAACCCTAACACTAACCCTTTCCCTAACCCTAACCCTAACCCTAACTCCTAAACTTAACCCTAACACTCACCCTAAACCTAATCCTAACCCTAATCCTTACTCTAACCCTAACCCTAACTCTAACCCTTACCGTTACCCTAACCCTAACCCTTACCTTAAACCCACGTCCAAACCTAAACCTAACCCTTAACCTTACCCTAACCCTAACCCTAACCCTAACCCTTACCCTTACCCTTACCTAACCATAACCCTAACCCTAACCTTAACCACAACCCTAACCCTAACCCTAATCCTAACCCTTGCCCTTACCCTAATCCTAACCCTAAACCTAACCCTAAGCCTAACCCTAGCCCTAAACATAACCTTAATGCTAACCCTAACCCTAACCCTAAACCTAACCCTTACCCCAACCCTAACCTAACCCTAACCATTACCCTTACCCTAACCCCTAACCCTAACCCTAACCCTAACCCTTACCCTTACCCTAACCCTAAGCCTAAGCCTAATCCTAACCCTTACCTTCACCCTAACCCTAACACGTACCCTTACCCTAACCCTAACCCTGACCCTAACCCTAACCTTAACCCAACCCTAACCCTAACCCCTAACCCTAACCCTAACCCTTACCCTTATCCTAACCCTAAAACTAACCCTAACCTGTAACCCTAACCCTAACCCTAACACTTTACCTTACCCTAACCCTATCCCTAACCCTAACACTTACCCTTACCCTAGCCCTATCCAAAACCCAAACCCTACCCCTAAATATTACCCTTAGCCTAACCCTAAACCTAACCCTAACCCTAACCCCTAACCCTAACCCTAACCCATACTCTTACCATAATCCTAACCCTAAACTTAACGCTAACCCTAATCCTAAACCTAAACCTAACCCTAACCCTAACCCTAACCCTTACCCATACCTTAATCCTAACCCTAACCTTAACCCTAACCCTAACCCTAACCCTTACCCTTACCCTAACCCTATCCAAAACCCAAACCCTAACCCTTATCCTAACCCTAACACTAAACCTAACACTAATCCATACCCTAACCCTAACCCTAACCCTAAACCTTACCCTTTCCCTTACATTAAACCTAAACCTAACCCTAACCCTATCCCTAACCCTAACCCTTACCCCTACCCTAACCCTAAACTTAACCCTAAACATAACACTAAACCTAACCCTTACCCTTACCCTAACCCAAACCCTAAACCTAACCGTAACCCTAACCCTAACCCAAGCCTTACCCTTACCCTAATCCTAACCGTAAACCTAACCCTAACCCTAACTCTAAACCTAACCATAACCCTAACCCTAAACCTAACCCTTACCCTAACCCTAACTCTAAATCTAACTCTAACCCTAACCCTAAGACTAAACCTTAAACTTACCCTAACCCTAAACCTAAACCTAAACCTTACCCTTACCCTAACCATAACCTAAAATTAATGCTAACCCTAACCATAACCCTTACCCTAACCCTAACCCTAATCCTTACCCTAACCCTAACCCTAACCCTAACCCTAACCCTAACTAACCAGAAATGTAACCATAACCCTAATCCTAACTTTAACCCTAAACCTAACCCTAACCCTTACCCTTACCCTAACCCTAACCCTTACCCTAACCCTAACCCTAAACCTAACCCTAACCCTAAACCTAATACTAACCCTAACCCTAAACCTTACCCTTACCATAACCCTAAACCTAACCCTAACCCTAACCCTAACCCTAAGCCTTACCCTTACCCTAACCCTAACCCTTACCTTAACGCTAACCCTAAAACTTACCCTAACCCTAACCCTAACCGTAACCCTTATCCTTACCCTAACCCTAACCCTAACCCTAACCTTAATCCCAACCCTAACCCTAACCATAATCATACCCCTTACCCTTACCCTAATCCTAACCCTAAACCTAACCCTAAGCCTAACCCTAACCCTAAACATAACCTTAATGCTAACCCTAACCCTAACCCTAAACCTAACCCTTACCCAAACCCAAACCTAACCCTAACCATTACCCTTACTCTAACCCCTAACCCTAACCCTAACTTTACCCTTACCCTAAACCTAACCCTAACCCAAACCTAACCCTAACACTAACCCTAACCCTAAACCTTAACCTAAACTTAACCCTAACCCTAAGCCTAACCCTAACCCTTACCTTCACCCTAACCCTAACCCTAACCCTAACCCTTACCCTTACCCTAACCCTAACCCTTACCCTAACCCTAATCCTAAACCTAATACTAACCCTAACCCTAACCCAACCCTAACCCTAACCCCTAACCCTAACCCTAACCCTAACCCTTACCCTTACCCTAACCCTAACCCTAACCCTAACCTGTAATCCTAACCCTAACCCTAACCCTTTCCCTTACCCTAACCCTATCCCTAACCCTAACCCTTACCCTTACCCTAACCCTATCCATAACCCTAACCCTAACCCTTTTCCTAACCCTAACACTAACCCTAACCCTAATCCTTACCCTAACCCTAACCCTAAATCTAGCCCTAACACTTACCCTAACCCTAACCCTAATTCTAACCCTAACGCTAACCCTAACCCCTAACCCTAACCCTAGCCATAACCATAACACTTACCCTTATCCTAACCCTAACTCTAACCCTAACGCTAACCGTAACACCCTTACACTAACCTAACCCTAACACTTACCCTAACCTTACTCTAACCGTAACCCTAACCCTTACCATAAACCTAACCCTAACCCTAACCCCTAAACCTAACCCTAACCCTAATTCTAACCCTTACTCTTACCCTAACAATAACCCTAACCTAACCATAACCCTTACCCTAACCCTAACCCTAACCCATAACCCTAACCCTAACCCTAACCCTTACCCTTATCCTAAACCTAATCCTAACCCTAACCCTATCCCTAACACTTACACTTACCCTAAAACTAAGCCTAACCCTAATCATTACCCTAACCCTAACTCTAACCCCTAACCCTAACCCTATCCCTAACACTTACCCTTACCCTAACCCTAACCCTAATCCTAACCCTTAACCTAACCCTAACCCTAAATTTACCCTAAACCTAACCCTAACGCTAACACCTAACCCTAACCCTAACACTCACCCTAACCCTAATCCTAACCCTAATCCTTACCCTAAACCTAACCCTTATTCTAACCCTTACCGTTACCCTAACCCTAACCCTTACCTTAACCCCACGTCCAAACCTAAACCTAACCCTTACCCTTACCCTAACCCTAACCCTAACCCTAACCCTAATCCCAACCCTAACCCTATCCCTGACACTTACCCTTACCCTAAAACTAAGCGTAACCCTAATCATTACCCTAACACTAACCCTAACCCCTAACCCTAACCCTAAACCTAAGTCTAACTCTAACACTTACCCTTACCCTAGCCCAAACCCTAACCCTAACCCTTAACCTAACCCCACCTCCAAACCTAAACCTAACCCTTACCCTTACCCTAAACCTAACCCTAATCCTAACCCTAACCCTAACCCTAATCCTAACCCTAATCTTAACCCTAACCCAAACCTAACCCTAACCCTAACCCTAACCCTTAACCTTACCCTTACCCTAAACCTAACCCTAACCATAAAAATTACCCTTACCCTAACCCTAAACCTAACCCTAACCCTAACCCCTAACCCTAACCCTAACGCTTACCCTTACCATAATCCTAACCCTAACCTTAACCCAAACCTCTACACTAACCCTAAACCTAACCCTTACCCTAACCCTAACCCTAACCCTCACCCCTACCCTTACCGTAACACTAACCCTAAAACTAAACCTAAACCTAACACTAAACCTAACCCTAACGCTAACTCTAACCCTAACCCTTACCCTTACCCTAACCCTAACCCTTACCTTAACGCTAACCCTAAACTTTACCCTAACCCTAACCCTAACCCTAAGCCTTACCCTTACCCTTACCCTAACCCTAACCCTAACCCTAACACTAACGCTAACCTTAACCACAACCCTAAACCTAACCGTAATCCTAACCCTTACCCTTACCCTAATCCTAACCCTAAGCCTAACCCTAACCCTAAACATAACCTTAATGCTAACCCTAACCCTAACCCTAAACCTAACCCTTACCCCAACCCTGACCTAACCCTAACCATTACCCTAACCCTAATCCCAACCCTAACCCTATCCCTGACACTTACCCTTACCCTAAAACTAAGCGTAACCCTAATCATTACCCTAACACTAACCCTAACCCCTAACCCTAACCCTAAACCTAAGTCTAACTCTAACACTTACCCTTACCCTAGCCCAAACCCTAACCCTAACCCTTAACCTAACCCCACCTCCAAACCTAAACCTAACCCTTACCCTTACCCTAAACCTAACCCTAATCCTAACCCTAACCCTAACCCTAATCCTAACCCTAATCTTAACCCTAACCCAAACCTAACCCTAACCCTAACCCTAACCCTTAACCTTACCCTTACCCTAAACCTAACCCTAACCATAAAAATTACCCTTACCCTAACCCTAAACCTAACCCTAACCCTAACCCCTAACCCTAACCCTAACGCTTACCCTTACCATAATCCTAACCCTAACCTTAACCCAAACCTCTACACTAACCCTAAACCTAAACCTTACCCTAACCCTAACCCTAACCCTCACCCCTACCCTTACCGTAACACTAACCCTAAAACTAAACCTAAACCTAACACTAAACCTAACCCTAACGCTAACCCTAACCCTAACCCTTACCCTTACCCTAACCCTAACCCTTACCTTAACGCTAACCCTAAACTTTACCCTAACCCTAACCCTAACCCTAAGCCTTACCCTTACCCTTACCCTAACCCTAACCATAACCCTAACACTAACCCTAACCTTAACCACAACCCTAAACCTAACCGTAATCCTAACCGTTACCCTTACCCTAATCCTAACCCTAAGCCTAACCCTAACCCTAAACATAACCTTAATGCTAACCCTAACCCTAACCCTAAACCTAACCCTTACCCCAACCCTGACCTAACCCTAACCATTACCCTTACCCTAACTACTAACCATAACCCTAACCCTAACCCTTACCCTTACCCTAACCCTAACCCTAAGCCTAACCCTAACACTTATCCTTACCCTAACCCTAATCCTAACCCTAACCCTAAACCTAACCCTAACCCTTACCATTACCCTAACCCTAAACTGACCCTAACCCTAACCTTACCCCAACCCTAACCCTAACCCCTAACCCTAACCCTAACACTTACCCTTCCCCTAACCCTAAAACTAACCCTAACCTGTAATCCTAACCCTAACCATAACACTTTACCTTACCCTAACCCTATCCCTAACCCTAACCCTTACCCTTACCTAACCCTATCCCTAACCCTAACCCTAACTCTTATCCTAACCCTATCACTAACTTTAACCTAATCCTTACCCTAACCCTAACCGTAACCCTAACCCTTACCCTTACCCTAAACCTAACCCTAACCCTAAACATTACCTTTACCCTAACCCTTAAATTAACCCTAACCCTAACCCCTAACCCTAA